>JAQGBH010006502.1:0-12393 GCA_034698265.1 Sminthurinus aureus | reverse complement strand
AGCGACACATTTTTAGGTCGAGCTGATCCAGACTGATCCCAAGCTTCCGTGCAGAACTTATTTTGGATTTGACAATAATAATATATTATGCTCCTTTTTTTATCCACTAAAATAAAAAAAATCATTAAATATATGGACCAGATTTTATCTTCGAAAAGTTTCGACTATACAATAATAATTACTCCACTGACATAAAGTAACTAACGTTTACATAATATATATTCATAAATGACTTTTTGTAATGACTGGTACAAATGTATACGAAGTTTATATTTTTTGAGAAAAAGACTTGAAATATCACCTATAATAGACCGTGTATAAAGTTTAAAGCTATGATATACATATATAGTGTAAACCGTGCGTGCGATTTGGATACAAAATGTTACGCATAATAAACTCGCCACATTAATTTTTTCACAAAATATATAGTTAATATACTTATAGTTTATAGTTATACTTTATACTTATATATTATACAAAAAATAAGCCTCTTTTTTCTCCTTAATTGAATTATTTTCATTTGGAATACTTATATTTAAAGAACCTGTGATCGTAAATGCATAGACTGAAATATTTCGACAGTGTATCAATATGGATACTATAAATATATTATGTCTTACAAAAAATTTCATTCTATCAATCCATGCATTGTAAGTTATAATTTGCATATTTGCATTGTAAAGGAATGTTACAAGTTACAAGTTATAAAATACCAGGGTCAGTCAAAATTTATAGAAAAAGATGCGAAATATTTTCATGTCTATGTTTTTCATTGGCACTTTCTTCAGATGTTGTAGTATATGGTTGTATTCTTTTTGGATACAAACACAAAATCAAATTAAAACGTGTAGCAAAATATTAATTGAGGTCCCATGCTGTACAATAATATGTGTAAGTTTAAGATAACATTCTTTTTCATGCTAAGCAACTATCCTTAATATATATAGATATGCATGTACACCGAACATTCTATACAATTCAGGAACTCACTATAATTATAAATTATAAGTAATAAGAATAAAGAAGATTTACGAAAACTATAATAATATTAAATATTATTATGCCTAAACAAACGTTTCTTTGAAAATTCAGAGTCATACTTTTCAGTGGAAGGGGAAAACCTACAAAAACGAACTTGATTCTTGTATAATATATATTAAAACACTATTGTAACATTTTTTTACAACTGTTTGACTTTGAACTTTTATAATAATTAAGTTCATTTTGACAAGTAACGTAATTAGTTTTACATTTTAAATCTATTAAAATATATATTATATTATATTATGTATCACTGCTTACAATAATACTGAATTATGATACAAACGTGTATATATACACACCACAAAAGTAATTCGTTTGCATAATATGCCTAAATATATTTATATTACAAGGTATTATACATTAAACAGAAATATATAATAATATAGGTTTAAAGTTCAAAGATAAAGTATCACGAATAGAATTACATATAGTACGTCTTGTGTTATGAGAAATACTCACTTTTCTTAGGTGATTTCAATATACAGCATTAGTACAGTAATACACACATTATATTATGTAGCCCTGTAGCATCTGTAAAAAAAAGGAAATATTAATTTTATCCATCCGTATTTTCTTTGTTCTTATTTGTTTTGCACTGATTTGGTTGCTGATTGTGAAGCTCTTCTTCTTCATGTAATGTCTTTATGATTTTACTCAAAGTATAAAACACTTTTGTTACATTTAAACCACTGACTGCAGATGCTTCTATAAACCTACAATAGATACACAAATATTCAAAAACATTTATAACCTCAAACTTCAACAATAATAATACAGTAGTATTTACCAGTAGTTTCGATTCAAAACTGTATACTATCAAAAGTTATACCAATACAGAACCGTACTCTTTAAAAGAATACAAAAAAATGTATGTATATTTTATATAGTTATTAGTTTTTCATACGTCATTTGAGATGATTCTGCTAGCTTTTCTCCTTGTTCTTTGGTAATTAATCTTCTATTAATATCACATTTATTTCCAACAAGTAATTTTGGAATATTTTTATCTGCTCACACAACGCCCACGACATTGCACAAATTAAAAAAAATTAAAAAATGCTTAATAAATATTGTACTTCTTTTTTTTTTTTTACTAGAGCTTTGCATCTTTTATAATAACAAATGAAAAAGACACAATACATTATGAGATAGTATGACATGTACAGGATAGTAATGAAAACTAAAATTGTCGTTTTACCTGTATTTTTGTCGACAAGATCAATCCATTTCTTTATATTCGCAAAGGATTTAGGGTAAGTTATGTCGTATACAAATATAATTCCACCAGCATTTCGGAAATATTTAGTAGTTAAATGCATATATCTGGAAAAAATAGTAGAACATTTTGTTATAATGATTCAAGTTACAAGATCTATAAATCGTTGCGGGAATACAAACAAATAAAATACAGTTTAGTTTATAAGGTGTATTCTTACCTTTCAGAACCTGATGGATCCCTGTAAAAAAAATAATAATCACAGTTGTGAGAATACATTCGTATACATATACGTCATTATATTTGTTATAGTGAATTGGAAATTTTCTTAGGTCAGAATATAATGCATTATAAATATTTATTTGATTCAAACATATCATGACTGTCAAAAATATTACAAAAGAGCCGTCGTCGTTACTTATAATATATTTTACATACTGGACGAGTCTTGTTGATTTTCTTACCAAATCTGGAGTTTGATTTTCTTATCATCAACATCGATGCAATGACTTTGAACATTAATACCTGAAAAAAGTGATAGAATATATTGGTAATTCTGAATTATTATTGTATTGTTCATAGTTCATACTCTGTGGTAATATTTAAACATGACACAATATAAAAAATTATCATTATGAAGTAAGTTTAATCAATGAAATAGACGATTACCCATTGTGGATAAAAATTTAGTTTGGAAATCCTCGTCACAGAATTTTCCAATCAAATCCGTTTTTCCAACTCCAGAATCTCCAACAATAATGATGTTAAATAGATAATCGTACATTATTTCAGTAATATTCTGATTATTAATGCTGTCTGTTGAAGTTGAGTCGCTCAAATCCAACTCATTTAATTCTGTGTTGATATTTTCTTCGTCTATTTCCACTTCATGTACATCCATTGTGTTGATGATAATTGCAAAATATGCGTGTGGCAGTATTAACTATATTTTATATTTTTTGTGTTATCTATAGAGTACACACATATAATATATTACACATGCATTACATATTATTATGTGCGTCTGTATTTATAATTTGCACATGATGCATTCAGCATTGACAATGCACACACACACTCTACCCAAACCACTCTCTTATTAAATATAAATACTGAATGATTAGCACACAATTTTTTAACTCAGAGTTAGCGGGAGCATGAAAATAATTAATAATACAATGTATTATTATAATGACTCTTCAAAGAAAACTGGATTTAGTATTACTGTTAGCACTTAGTGATCGGATGTGTAATGTGTGTGTAGTTCAAGTTTAGTATAGTTTATCGGAATCTTGACAGTTGGTTTTTTATCATTCGGTTCGAAATTTGTTTTCTTCCTCTCTGTTTCTTATACTTTTTGTTTGAATCCTGTAGAAATTATTAAAAATTAAAACAAAAAACAATATGAATTAAAGTTTAGTCCAATATAGTTTTATTTACAAGGTAAAAAAATATTATATAATGTAATTAACTACAAATATTATGACAACTCTAACTGAATCTACACAAAATTAATTTCTTCACAGCCGTTAAACAACTACTTTTCTATCGCTACACAAAAACATAATGTGATTCCCCGATGAATCATTTACGCTTTTGCAATCCATATTTATTCAATATTGTAATATATATTTTTATACGTACACTTATATGAATGTCTATCCATAGTTAAATTAGACAACTAAATACATGCGTCTGTGTTTGCAAGTTACTTTCCTCTCTATATATTCTATATTTGATTCATGCAATAAAATACATTGTATATTGTATACATGATGGACTATAACAACTTTTTCCTCGACGTACTATATATTTTGTCATATGTCAACAAAGATAATAACTGCATTATAAAAGTCTGCAATGTATTCGATAAATTCAATATTCCTAATCCAAGTAGAAAAACCAAAAAAGATAACAAGAGAGTTGTTAACACGCAACAAGTAACAAGTACAAACTATATTATGTATAAAATGTTACTTTATATTATGTGTCAAATGTTAAATATCAAATTCTTGCTAAATAACCTTTTCAATCAGTCAAGCTTCTTCTTCTTCTTTATCACAATGCCAAATTCCAAATCACAAATACTATATGAATGATGAAAGTAATAACACTTTTAATTGGTCTGTCCGTCCATTACAAACTACGTATAAATATTGTTAAATAAGCTCAGTTTTAATTTTTAATAACAAACTCTTATAAAAAATATAAAATTGATAGCTTGTTGCTAAACCGCTCACACAGCTCTCAAAAATCAAGAGTTCATAGAGAAACGAAGAGAGAAGAAAGTGAGAAAACGATTGCGTTGGCTTACGGAATGAACAGGGGAAAACTTTAATTACACCTATTTTTCATGGACCACTACACTTGGCATGCATAATTAGTTTGTTGTATAACATATATAGACCTGTAGGAAGTGGATATAAATAAAAGCATGTGCCAAAAGAAGACACGTGTGCATATACTGTACGCTGTATCGAAATCAACAACAACGACAAATAAAAATGGACAAATGAACTTTTAAGTAAGTCTGTATCTCAAATCTCAATGTAACAGGATGAAATCTAAATCGGATTACTTACTAGTTAGTTAATGTGTATTATGCATGATCCATACTACATGTATTTACCTTCACGTATACAAGAACATGTTAACGAGAGAAGGACGAAAAAGGGTGTAATAATATCCGTACAACTTGCGAACTTTATCTGCATTCTCATGTGCATAACATATAAAATTTCAGGTTAATTTATGCGTAATTTTGTCACATGTATACCATGTCGTCTCAATTTAAGTATGCACTAATGAATGTGAGATAGACATACTCATGTTTCAACTATCCTCGTAGAAAATATTGAACACCATTAAAGCGTGAAGGAAAACAGTTTCATAGTTTTTCATACACATATTACACATACAACAAGAAACCAAATCAAAAGATCCACAACCAGTAACCAGTATACATATATAAGTACACCTGTAAATATGATGCAATTTAATATTTCAGCCTGAAATTTTCAGGACATATTCATGTACATGAAGCGTATAGATTAACTACATAGATACATGTTGATGCCTCTGGAGTTGGAGTTGCTGAAATTGAAAGTTATACCTAGTTCTACTAGGTATGTACAAATACTTTGTTATGCAGAGAGAACTTTGTTGCTGAAAAAAGGTACAGAAAAAATTAGAGTGATTGTGAATTGTGGTTTAATTAAATTGTTAAATGAGATATCAAACCAATGAAATTAGTGGGGAAAAAACTATGCATGCATAATATATTAGGTATAATCACAAAAATAGGAAGCATATTTGCAAAACGTTGAATGGGAAAATTATGACAACTTTGCTGTCACTCCTTTTAATTACAGCTAATGAAAACTTTTACGTTTCGTGATTGACGGTTTTCAGTTCTATAACATTTTTTTGTACGTGCATGTATATATATATACATATTTGTGAAAAACCTAGAGTAATGTGCAACATGTATCTATATGTATGTATTATAGCTTCATTACTTTTGTTTTTTCAAAACTATTGATATTTTATGTAAGTACCATGCATTTTACATAACATGCAATACAGCTCAAAATATTACGTGGATGCATAATATATATCACGTGCTTAAAAGACATAAATTTTATTAGGTAGCTTAAATATACGCCGTAGGTTTGTATACCTTTTCATTCAAATACATCTCTTGTACAAGAAACATCATAATATATATATTATATATATATATATATATTCAAGGGAATGAGGAATGAGGAAGCTTGATATCATAATATATCAAATATCAAACAAGTACTTGCACATTTACCTTTTATTTTATGTAATCATACGACATACGACAGTATAATCTAAATAAGTATGCTATGTCTGCATGTATTATAAAACATGTGCTTAGTTTGTTTAGTTTCAAAAATGTAGACCTGGATGTATAATATAAAATATAATTATATATATGCAAGAAATACTGAATATTTCATCTCAATTTTTCTGGACAATCCGGTTGACGAGAAGGAATTGAAGCAAGAAATGGTTCCAATGTCGAAAGTCGTTTGTAAATGTCAAAAGTTTTCGGAAAATTCTCCATTTGTACTCCCCATCTATAAAAAAAAAGATTACAATGTTATAGTAGATACTTACATGAAACATTGTATGGTTGATAGCACGATGAGCTTTATTCATATATGTGTCACATGTCGCATGTCCTATTATGTCATAAGTAAACGATACTGGATTTTTCAAACAAACATGTACCTTATTGCATTTGCCGTTTGTGGAACCAGAGCACAATCAGCAAAACTAACTGCATCATTCACACTGAATTTTCCAGAAGTTCTTTCCAAAATGGATTCCAAGGCTTAATAAAAGCACAAAGATAAAAGTTAAACATATTAATCATTAATCACAACAACCAATTTCAATCCTTGTTTACCTATACGGCTTATGAAAACTGGCAAAATATATTGTTGTGTAGAAAATGCAAAAACTTTAATGGAAATTACCGGTAAAACCTTTTATGCCCCAGTATCTTAACCATTCGACTTGTTTCTCCTTATTTTCAGAGTATTTAAGAATGGTACTTAAATTCGTAATGGGATGAATACCTGAATTTATTGTTTCTAGGACCTCTCGTACCTATGTATATATATACAAGCATTCAATATGATCAATAATTATAATATATAGTCAGGTTTATTTGAAACTGCAAGTATGCATTATTTCAACATTCAGCATCTCCATGATTGTAGTGCTTATATAGATAGATAGATGTTATGTAAATATTGTCATTATGTTTTTACTTTTGCTCTATTGCTAGGTTCTGAAGGAAGTAATGGTTTTTCAGGATACACTTCTTCTAAGTATTCCATGATGGCTACTGATTGAAATAGAGTCTGACCATTGATTATCAAGACTGGTACTTGACCAAGAGGATTTATTTTTAAAAATTCAGGTTGTAACTGTTCTTTGTTGAGGAGATGTACTGCCCGATAATCATATTTGATTCCTTTGTATGCAAGAGCAATTCGAACTCTCCACGCAGCAGAACTTCGAAAATATGAGTATAAAATCGGTTTCTTTCCGCCTTCACCTACCAAATTCTTAGAAACTGAAAAATTACGTGACAACGAAGTCACTATACCATTTCTACTGCATGTATTCCAGATAATTTTACATTCTTTGGGGTTACACAAAATCCGAATCATCATCTGTGAATTCTTCATCATTATATATGTACGCGTGTTTTTTCCTCTGTAAATTTCTTTTTCTGAACTTTTACTGCAGATGTGAATGCAACTGAAAAAAATTTTAGGAATACATCAGTTTTAGGTTTTTATACATTTTAGTTATTCATATGACACACGAGTATAGTAGCATTTTCTTCTATCAATGGTAAGATAAGAACAAGTTACAGTGGGAAGTTGATCATCCTATGACTACAACTACTTTCAGTGAACGACAAAATAATGACAAAATTATGCAGAATCCAGAATGTACAAGAAAAATGCAACTCATCTATCTCACCAAATAATACATAAATGTTAAATCGTGTATGTGTACCTAGGTTTATTATATATTCGTCTTTTATTTTTCTTCTCAATAAATATAGTCTTCACATTGGACTTGGATATGTAGCTAGAAAAATACTACGTACAACATGTTAAAATGGATTGGACAAAAAAAAATTGCTAATGGGTATAAAGTATAAACTGAGAAGAAATAAAATGCATAGTGTGCAAAATTTGTAAACTTTAATAATGTGCATTTAGTTCTTAGGATGTGTTTTATTTGTCTGGTTGTGAATGTTGTACGCGGTGTGTACGTGTATATCTTGTGAGTGTAAATTTCTAAGAGAGGCTTAGAAGTTTGAAACAGTACATAAAATGAAAAACATGTAAAACGATGGTGCCTGGAGGCGCGCGTAAGTATTAGATCCTTTGACGAAGAGAGTAAGAAATAAGACTGAGAACTGAGAGAATCAAAGTTTCTATAAGACATAATACATACGTAGATGACTACAGAATGTATATATACGCATTGTTGTTGGGTTAGTTAGCCAGAGGGTCAAATACCTGGTTGCTTCTTTCATTTGACCGGTGGTTGCCAATTGTCTCTCTTGTCTTATAAGCATGTATACAGAGGTTTAAGAAATCTGTGATGTGTGCAAGTAAAACATATTCCTCGCTAAATTATTACAAGTGTAATAAAATTTCAAGTTTTATGTGTTATTTTCTCTTTACCTTTGATATTTTCTACATAATATGACATACACATATATTTTGAATTTTAAATGATATTTTTTACTGTGATTATTTTATTGTGTATAAAGTTTGTGTATTTTTGAATAAGTAAAAAATATTAAACTAAAAGGTTTTACCTGACTTTTTCATGCTGATCTTATCTTGTCTCCATTCGTTTTGTTCTTACTATCCGTCACAAATAAAGCTTCTCAACTTTAAATCCAAGATCAAAGTTCCATACACTTTACACAAAAACTATAACGAGTAAGAATCAGCAATGTAGAGTGCAATACTCATCATTTTAATTTAGAGTTTAACACTGACAATCACACAACAGCGGCAATGTCGAGTAAAAGGTATGTTTCACAAATGTCCAATGTGACAGCTGATTATATTGATATCTAATAAAAATTATGATATTTTAAATTATAAATGGTACCCGAGATTGTCTCAACGGTCTTTATCAAATCAAAAATTTACGCATGAAACCGAACACCTAACTGTACAATGTATTTGTTTTCACTACTACTCAATTGTATACGAATGAAAAATAGATGTAAATAATTTCAATTTGTTTCAAATGAAAATTATCAAACCGCGAATGCAACTCACAACATTAATGACAGCTTACTTTTAGGCACGTCAATATGTTGTGTTTACATTTTACATGCATGCATAAAAAATTTCAGACCAATCAGATTGACTATTTTGACAGTTGTGACTTTTCATGATATCATATATAGCATGTGTAATC
The DNA here is from genome assembly GCA_034698265.1 of Sminthurinus aureus. Classification (NCBI taxonomy): domain Eukaryota; kingdom Metazoa; phylum Arthropoda; class Collembola; order Symphypleona; family Katiannidae; genus Sminthurinus; species Sminthurinus aureus. The sequence goes on along the minus strand of JAQGBH010006502.1, from coordinate 3,131 downwards.
AAAATACAAAGATTTTACAGGATATATACTTGAAATTTGATACAACTTTTTATGCATGGATGAATGAATGAAATGAATATTATAATGACAACTAAAACTTTTATGTTTTATGTGACAATCAACGAATGTATGCATACCTATAAATCTGACACAATCAATAAATAGAAATTTATGCACAACCTAAGTATATGTACAACTAAGTCTGTTACTGATTGTTTTATTTGACGTTTTAGTGACAGTAAGCAGAAGAAGGCCTTAAATTCAGATGGAGGAAAAAATGTCCGGAAGCGGAATCCTATACGGCCAAATGCTAATGAAAATGATGCAAGTAATCAAATTAAAGGGACTTCAACCAATAATACACCGCTACATTCTACAGAAAGATTAACAGAATCTCCTTCAAGGAAAGAAGAAAAGAAGAAGGAAAGTTCATCACCATCTTCATCGAGTAGTAGTAAAGTCACAAATGGAAAAAATTCAGTATCTAAGTCATCCTCATCTCAAAATTCATCACCGTTGCCAATCAATAAAAATAAAAAAAGCGACTGGTCCTGGACTTTACTTACCATTATTTTAGTTTTAGCATTTTTAACTAGATTTTATAAAATTGAAGAGCCTGATCATGTGTGTTGGGATGAAACACATTTTGGGAAAATGGGTAGCTGGTACATTAATAGAACATTTTTCTTTGACGTCCATCCTCCACTTGGAAAGGTACGATCGATATACTTACCTAAATATGCAAACAAAATGGGAATGACTACGGAATTTTTTTATTTTTAACTGAACTTGAACCATATAATGAGATGAGATGTAAAAACTGTTGTAAAATCTTATAAATTATGAAAAAAAAGAATCATTGTTGTATTATACTTATCGTGACAGTTAATTCTGATATAAAAATTGTTTCTGTTTGCATTTGCTTTTTCAAAGATGATGATTGGATTTTTTGGTTGGATAACGGGATACGATGGAACCTTTCCATTTGAAAATCCAGGACAAAAATACAATGAAACTCGCTACATGGGGATGCGTGTGGTAAGAGTATTTCTAAGTTTTCAATCAGCACAAAAAATTATATATATTATATTCTACATTTTACTAGATGTGCAATGTGCAATGTGAGATTAATTGTTATAAAATTTTCGCAAAATAATAAATAATATACGTACATGTCATTTTTGTTTTTTTCCTTTCCATGAAACACTTTAGTGTTGTACAGCATTGGGGTCATTTTTAGTGCCTTTTTCATACCTAACCGTCTGGGAAATGACTGAATCTTCTACTGCCTCAACCTTTGCAGCTGCCTTAATTCTATTTGATGTGGGTCTTCTTACTTTAACTCAATACATTCTATTGGATCCAATTCTATTATTTTTCATCAGTGGATCCATTTACTGCTCCTTCAAATTTTATAATTATCGAGACAGGTACTTATGTGTACAAAACATGTACAGATTCAAAATGTAATCCTTTACAAATGTAATCATTAATCACTATATTATACATACATCACTTTTGCGTATTAATTGGTAATTTGTATGTAACTTTTTGTAAAACATTTCAGATCATTTACTACTGTCTGGTGGTTTTGGCTTAGTCTAACGGGTGTTTTCATTGCGGGTGCAATTAGTGTTAAATTTGTAGGACTTTTTACAGTTGCCTATGTTGGATTAAGAACCCTGTCAGAACTTTGGGAAATTCTTGGTGATTTATCAAAACCACTTGTACGTATGCATAAATTTATTTATTTTACATTTTCACTATATTATGATGGACAATGCACAATGTACACCAAAAACATAATAACTAATAACACATGGGGACTTAATTTTTTCATTTCTATCTGATTCCACAGACATACACAATCAAACATTTCATAGCTAGAGCTTTGTGCTTAATCCTACTTCCAATTTGTTTGTACATCACATTCTTCTACATTCATCTCACCGTCTTGAATCGAAGGTAAAACAAATGACATTTCTACTTTGGAGCAGTTCTATATCAAAACGCAAATTTACTTTAGAATCCTTTCTGTATTGTTAGTTTTGTGGCATCATGACATCAAAGGTTTCATGGATTTTTTTTGTCTCTTTTCTATTTTAAAGTGGGAGCGGAGATGGTTTTTACAGTTCTGGATTTCAGTCTCAACTAATTGGGAATCCTTTATTCAACGCAAGTATGCCAAAGGAAGTTGCTTATGGTGCTATTATCACTCTGAAAAGCCAAAGAACTGGAGGTGGATATTTACATTCCCATTGGCATTTATATCCAGAAGGTGTCGGAGCCAAACAGCAACAGGTTAGATTAAAATAAGTACATACTTTTTTAACAAATATTTCGAATATTATAAATTATAATACATTTCAAAATAATTGACTGATTTGTCAATATATAGGCCATTACATTTGTGATTCATTTGAAAATTGTAGATTACAACGTACGCACATAAAGACGATAATAACAAATGGGTAATCAAGAAATTCAATGAATCAGCTCCGGAATTAGATAATAAGACCGCACCGATTGAACTTGTTAAAAGTGGTGATTTAATCCGTTTGGAACATTTGGTAACTCGGAGAAATCTTCATGGACATCGTTTACCAGCACCAGTTTCCAAAAAACAATTCCAAGTTACAGGGTACGGAGAAAATGGGACTGGGGATGCAAATGACGTGTGGAGAATCGAAGTTGTTGGAGGAACTAGGAAATCCACTGGAGAGCCCATTACCGTTGTCAATAGTCGTCTTCGTCTCGTTCATCTTCTACAAAATTGTGTATTGTCTGGAACTGGAAAACAATTACCTAAATGGGCTTATGAGCAAATGGAAGTTGCTTGTGCTCCAAATCACAGAGATGTCAAGAAAAATACTTACTGGAATGTTGAAGAAAACTATTTCCCAAGATGTAAGTTTTTTTATTTTATTTTCATTTATATAAGGCTCAAATTTCATTCAATGACATATCCAACACTCTTATAAAATCCGTATCCGAAGGCGTCGGGGTCTATGTCACGCTCTAGAGAAACAGCCATTACTCTGGCTAAGAGAAATGGCTACTACTCTGGCTAAGAGAAATAGCCACTACTCTGGCTAAGAGAAATAGCCACTACTCTGGCTAAGAGAAATAGC
>JAQGBH010006501.1:0-12393 GCA_034698265.1 Sminthurinus aureus | reverse complement strand
GTATTTTATAAAAATATCAAAAAAATTTTACGAATTTTGTTGTTCAAATCCATTTGAAACAAAAAGCAACTTACTCACATGTATTTTCAGTATTCAGGAGTTTCATCCTCAACACACAACTTTTACAAGCTTCACGCAAGTCCCAAGTCATTAGTCATTAGCCGTTTAAAGTTTAAAAGATATCACTATTTTATTTTACATGCTTAAACATTAAACATGATACGATAATACATAATACATAATACACGATAAGCAATATAATACCCTGTTTTTCTTTGGTATACTATCTACTAATTATTATAATAATTATTATGACAGATTATACATGAAAAATTACAAATTGCAAACCACAATGAGAAAACTGTAACAGAAATCGGTGAACTATAAATTATAAATTACAGCACAAAATTCCTTGAAGCTAAATTGTAAATCACAGTTACATAATATATAATATAGTATTATTATTTCAATTAAAAACTATAGCTTTTGACAGCTACTGTGAACTGTGATCACTTGAATTCAGAAGTGTCCACTCGCGACACAGTCAAGTAGTAGATGAAATAAATTATATTGCAGAGCCAGAATGTACATGGTAAAATAATCCGGGCTTTTCTATCCACTTGTTCTGGTGTCACTCCAGAATTTTTTCCACTATCACCAGAATTCTCTTCTTCATGACGATACGTTTCGATTTTGTTCATTGATTTTGAAATGGTAGACGAAACTGGGGAATCTTCAGCATTTGTTTTATTATTTTGGATAAGAAATCCGTTCGCTTCGGATCCGGGATAAGTTTTGGATTGAGATTCATTTACATGTCGTTTAGTGACCCAAATAACAATGACGTTTTCAAGCAGGACAAAGAAGGCGAAAGAGAGGGCACAGCCCGTGTATTTATCAATCGCCTTGACGTAACTTGCAGTTGGAAAATTTTGACTAGCACCTGAAACGAGGGTGGAGAGTGTGAGGATGATTGTCACTCCAATGGCGATACGGTCCGCTATTCTACGGACCGGGTCAAGCCACAGGGGAATTAATGAGCTGGAAGAACAATATTTCAAAAGTCAAAACTATTTTAACTTGTACAATGTACAATGCAAAAGACATGTAACGTTTCTATTTTAGTTAAAGTTGGAAAAAGTAATGAATTTTTTAGTACATGTGAGAAATCATGGTTACAGGAATGTAGACTTGGACCAAGTAATAGCTCAAGGTTCTTTCAAACATGATTTCTTTTATGAGTAGGGAATAAGACGGAGACGGAGACCCATCATATTTATTTTTCATGTCATGATTAATCGTGGTCGTTTTTAGCCTTTGACCCACGATTTTGAAAAAGGGAAGCGTCTCCATTTCCTCCTTCAGAAGAGGATTCTGCTCAAAAGCAGCCCAAGAGTAGAGAAGTTCCTTTGTTTGAAAATGATAGCTTGAGATTCGAATAGAGCAAATTTGGTGGTCCATTGGAAAATAAGCAAGATTCATTGGACATGTTGAAGCTGAAATCAATTCATGAGAAATGATAAGAATAGGCAAAATATTTTAAATGTACAACATTGATGTACAATGTACAATAATAAAAAAAATCTGGTTTTTTATTATTACTCAAAGTCAATCGTGTTGATTTTAAAATGGTCCCATCTGGATAAATAACGCAGTCTTCATTTGATACTTTCTACATTGAAACGTAAATAAAACAATACTTTATTTTGTCATTTTTATTGCTGTCCCTCATTTTAAATGAAATTTGAATACTTTATGTAAAATTAAAAAATCAATTGCTTTTTTAAATTCTCACTGGTCCGTTGTGTATGAAAGAAGTGCGTTCATTTGTGATAAAAGTGTCGGGTTCCCAAAGGCGATTTTTATTGTCCGGGTTGACTAAAACGGATTCAACATCCATGTAATTTCCGCCATCTTTTTCAGTTTCCAGCTGTTCCAGCTCCAGAAATTTTCCATAGGCGAGTCGCGGATCACTCCACATCTGTCGAAAATGCATATTCACAGTAAAATCCATATTCGTTTCGGAGACGGAAGAAATGCTTTGGATGGTCATGGATACTGTAACATTTTCCGGTTGCCCCGTTTCTACATGGGGACGGAGTCGAGCATCATAATTTTGAAGAAGGCGATCAATTATATTCAACGCTTGTTGAGATTTTGAAATTGAAACTGTCTTAGAATCATTATTTGATCTTTGAGCTTGATCAGCAGTCGTCAATTTTTCAGAAATTGAAACAAAGTGAACTAAAAAGATTGACAGAGATAATTCAGAAATAAGCCACATTGTGTTTTGAGTTTCGAGCTTCGAGTTTTGGTTCAAAACAAAAAACAACGTACATACAAGTTTCGTGAAAGTCGTAGTCTCTGTTAAATGATTACGTTTTCTATTTGTCGTTTTGTATGTACTGTAGTACCTTTGTACAAGCCAAACATGCACAATGCACAAGGAATAACGTTCTAACTTTTTTGCCTTCTTTGTTTTACTACAAATCGATACTAATTACTCAGAGAAATAAAATTGCACGACAAAATTGTTCTCCGCTGACAAACTACAAACTACAAACCGAATACCGAATTCCCATTAATTTTTTTTTCTGTATTCGATATTTTTCATCCATTCTTGTTGTAGCATGCCAAAAGTCAAATGTGGTTCGTTTTCTATGTTGTGTCTCAATTCTCAATGCAGAGAACTGAGTCAAGAGACTACATTTTATACATATGTAAAAGCTAGTAATTGAATGGAAAATGGAAATGTGAAACGCCATTACTATAAAATAGTACAAAGCTGATTGATTGCGTACACGCTATGCTAAATGCTAATGCTACGTGGTATGTTGTTTATTAGGGATGGAAAGTGGAAAACTATTGGAAAATTACACCTATTTGTGCTTTCTCCAGTTTTTACCTAAGAAGACGCCTTTTTCTATGAACATTGCAGGAACAAAATTCAGTAGCCGTTAGGCTCTTGCTGTTTGTTCAAGTTTCGTCTTATTGTTTTGTGGTGATAAATGCAAAAGAAAATTCAAATAAAAAAAACCCCAAAATGGTCTATTTGAAATTGGAACAATGCTTGACGCATGCATGGTATCCAAATCCAAATTTTGCAGTGACCTCTGTTTTATGTTTACTGCCAATTTTGAAGCCAATAATAATGATATGTGCACTGTACACAGGAGCTGCGCCATAATATATTGTATAGTATATAATTCATATAGTGTTTCTTTATTTGTTTTTAGTTATACCTATTTACATAAAATTCATTTAAACGTGTAGCTATTTCTTTATAATATATTATATTATATCTATCTATCTACTTCTATTACACATTACACATGTAGTTTTGTAGTTTACACAGTAAACTGTTTCGTCACAGTCCATCAGTCGTTTTTCTCCAAACTGACTGTGAACTGTGATGACCTATGCTTTCTCTTTTCTCTGTCGCTAGTACAAAATATTATTTTCGACGACAGATATAAAATATTTACATGTGTAATATATTATGTGTGTACAATATTATATTATATCTTTTAACATGTATTAATTGTATGTATATTATATAATATGCACACAGTATACAGTATACAGTATTGTATACTGTATACTGTATACAGTATACAATATTTTGTTGTATGCATCTGCGTTTTGTGTTTTGGCACCCACAAGCAACGAATTATAAAAAAGAGAACAAAAAAGGTTGATACAAACAACAAAATATTACGTATATTTTATGTGTGTTTTCATATTCTAGATTCTAGATTCTATAAACATAAGCATGTACTAAGTACATACAACAAAACCATATACACAAGATATACATAATACACATGATAACATATAGGAGATGAATATGAAATTTTGTAGTGGACATTCTTCCGTTTTACATTTTACATAATCTTATTATTATATTACACTCTTATGAATTATGACTTACGAGTAGAGACAAAGGTAACTTTTGTAAGTTGTAAGTGTGTCATTTTCTCTAATTTGCTTTGTAATTTTTCAAAATTCAAAACACTCATAATTCATAATATATTTGATATTATTTGTACACTGCTCAAAATCATAGCTGTCCACTGTTCACTGTTCAGTTAGCTTCACCCAAATAAAAGCTTTCAAAAGGTAGGGGGTTTCCGTACAGTAAGAAAAAAATGGTTGACAAAGCTCAACATAGGTCAACTCAACATCCGTGATCTACTAAATGCTTGGTATACGTAATATGTCATATGTATAATGTATAGTATAGCATTTTTTGAGCTTTCTGTACAATAAATTGTATAAGTTACAACTACAAAACTCACCTAAAAGTTACAAGTTTTAGCATTTACCACACATATGTATATAGCATAATATATTTAATAGATATATATATCTTCAACAACAGCTACATATTATGATATAATATAATAGGTGGTTTACTACTAATTTGTGTAATATAGCGTAATAAATATGTATATAATATTTAATATTTTATGATGTATTGTACATTATACAGTATAGGGTATAGGAAATTTGTCTTAGGTACACACAGTTATCATTGTTTGAGCTACAATTATGTAGATATATCATAAATAATGTAAAATGTAACGCATCATTTTATACTAAAAGCTATCTATAATTTTTGTAATACTATGTATAATATGTTCTCTAATATATTTTTCTGTATTCTATTCATTAGATTAGTCTAATGTCTAATAGATATTTTAGATAATAATATACTATAATAATTGATAATATAAATATAATGTTTAATCTTTTGCTCTATCCTAAATTCTAGATATACACATATAAATATGTAATATAATTTGTGATTATAGTGATTGGCCGAGTCTGTGTGACCAAAAAAGACAAAATCCATTCGTACGACACTTTCACTTTGTCACAACTTTCACTCTACGAAATTCACTTTCAGCTTTCTTCTTGATAGTATACAGATACTTGATAGTACACACTACGATGAAATGAAAGAATGAGATGAAAGCATAAAACAAAAGTGTGTAGCATGAAAAGCATAAACCAAATTTTACACAGTGTAGTGAACAAAAAAACTTTTTCTGGTTGAACCGAAAAAAAGTGTAGTACAGTTTGAGTGCTCAATTGTAAATTGTACAAAAGCGTCCACCCCCAATACAATATAACAATAATAATAATAATTTTGTGTGTATTAAATTTCCATGTTTACACATTTAATATCAAACGAAATAATTCATTATTCATTACTCATTCAGCATGGATAAAATAAAATACACGATCATTGACCATACATTTTCATCATACAAACAACAAACAACAAATCATCCTAACTCCTAACTACATATTATATAACATGAAAATCATTTCTCTCGTAGAAAATGACGAATGCGTATAGAGTTTGTACTTATTGTACAAACTGAAAGGTAATTTCTTCGTCGTACAGCAGCCTTAAGTGTTCATGTCCTCTTCATGTATCTTGTAGACACATAAATATAATAATATGTACAAATGTATTGTACTCTATCTATGTATGGCATCGTAGATCGTAGATTATGGACCGTAAAGAAAAATATCTTTTGTCTTTTATCCATAATCCATTTTTCTTTCATTTTCTCTGTCCATTTTCCACACAGAAGAAGAAAAATATCTAATGTGCCTACATTTTTATATCCTGCTATTTATACATAATGGCAGGGAGTTGTCAACCATTTTTTTAACATTATGATGCCGTTCATTTTCCTTAATACCCTTACCGCACTAACCATGCTTAAGCTAGTCTGGACTAGCTTAGTAATGTTATAACTTATGACTAAGCTAGTCCAGACTAGCCTAAGTATGGTTAGTGCGGTAAGGGTATAAATATGTAATGGATATAATATAGTATAGATACATTTTCATTGGTTTAAATATTAATTTCACTTAAGACCGTGTAGTTCCGAAAAATCTCTCATATCTGACAATAATTATTATTGATCATACAACACACAACATAATATAATATATATTACGTATTTTGTGTACAGTAAACAGCAATATAATAAAAATTTAGCTATACACACAGTTGTATTTTAATATCATATATTAAATCGACAGGAAATCAGCTTTACTGATCAGTATGATGTTATCATAATGTATCATGTTGTATAAGTGTGTGTGTCCTGCGCTAATAATAATTAACAACCATATAGGGATTAAAATTTATGTAATTTTTGTAATCGTTGCATTTAACATTTTAAATATAATATAGTATTTTCCAACTCTACTACATACTACATATAAATATAACGAATTTAGTTGATGTGAGATATTCTCCCATCACACATTACACATGCAATATGCAATGTTTAAAATATTTTGAATATAAGATTACATAATAGAGGTAAACCCGATGCTTACAAATTGTTACAATTCCACAATGTATGTGTGCATGTAAATTTTTTCAGCAAAGTTGCCATGGCAACATTTACATTTACACATACATTGTGGAATTGTAAGCACCGGGTTTACCTCTAATATATTATGTATTTATTTTAATGTATCTCTAATCTATATTCTATATCGAATATATAAACTCTCTCTTAGCTCTCGTTACTCGTTAAGGTTTAAGGATATAGATATATCTTTTGTTTAGTAAAAAATGATCAGTGTATTTTCACAATTCACCTCGTAAAACCCATACACGAACAAGTACAATATGGGCATTATTAGACATTAGACTCTTTTACATTTTTGCATTTGGCATAATATATAATATATTATACGTTTTCTTTTTCAATTTTCAATCGTCAGAACCTGGTAAAATGTCTTGTGAATAACTCGTCGAGTCTTTTTTTCTTTTTTCCCAATAAGTTAATTTTATTGTGTAGAGTGTATAGATTATAGATTGTAGGATGAAAGCAAAAAACAATTATTCCTACAATAAATAATTAGTAACAGGAAATAGGAATCCTATTACGTCCATCTATATTTTAGGGTACACTGTATTTTAATTACCAAGTATGATCAATGAATATCAATCATTTTATACTAAATATTTTATTTCTTATTTGTTTGTACATCATTCATAAATCATAAATATTAAAAGGTATATAACCTGCGTGTATGCTAAGAAAAATAGCTTTAATAATCATTAATCATTAAACATACACAGTTTTTACTTTTTACAGATACATTTGTGTTTTGTGTGTAGAGTGTAGACTATAATTTCTTAACCGAAGTGTTTATATTATAGGATAACGGATAACAAATAATAACAAATGATTGAAAACTGAACAATATATTATTAATTATTATGTACGATACATCATATTACATCATATAACACCCAAACTAAATGTAAGGCCATAAAAATGCTACACAGGGCCGGTTTTAGGGCGAGGCAAACGAGGCAAAAACCTGGGGCGCCAACGAAGTAGGGGCGCCAAAATCTAGAAAAGTGGGCGCAAAAAACGAGAAAAAGGGGCGCAAAAACTGAGGAAGGGGGCGCAAAAACGAGAAAAGGGGGAGCAAAAAATGACCAGAAAATTCTCAGACAAAAAGTTCAAAAAATACTTTTGAAGGTAAAATAAAATTATACAGCTCCTTTGTTAGATTAAAATTTTATAGGAGTTAACTATTATATTTGCCAAGCTTTATCCATATTTTGCTATGAAAAGTTTTAGTACGTAAATTTCGTAAACCTATAGCTTTAAAAATCTCTATTTACTGTATTTTGTTGTTTTTATGGTGTCTGTTGTAATTTGTTGAATTTTGAGTTTTGACGTGAACCCTCTAAAAATAAAAATAATAATCAACAAAAGTTTAAAAGTACTCAAGTCTTTTCTTACACGAGTTAGGCCTTTGAATTGTAATTTAACATGCATGGTGTATAATGTAGAATACAAAACTCCTGCTCGAGAATTTTTACTTTGTACTTTGTAATTTTGAATCCATACCTTTTGGGCATATTTAAAACTCGTTTGTGTGGCGTACTAATGTTGAAAATTAAAACAGGGTAACGATTTTTTTATAATACACTAAGATTAAAGTGGGTCAAATTTTGTAGCAAAAATAGTTTGCATAGGTCATAGGTCAGTATTTAGAAATTTCGGGCGCCATTTTCTGCTGCGGGCGCCATTTTGGTTTGCTGGGGCGCCAAATATTTTTGCCTCAGGTTTGCTTGGGGCGCCTAAGCCCAAAGACCGGCCCTGCCCGTGAGATTCCATCACTCTTACTTTTTTTGGGCCACCCTACTGCCTGTGCATTCAAATTCGAAACTGTGAAACATTTGACTCCGTTTTCTGTCTAAAATCTAAAACCCTAATTTTAAATGGACTACATAAAAAGAATACAAAATGCAAATGGAAATTTGTCAGCTCCCTACTGAAATTTAAAATTGTTTTGAGCGGTCAAAGATGCCTGTGCAAAACTGTTAATCGTCTGCCATTTGTATTTTGTATGCAGATTCATACGCTGAGGATTCTAAAGCGTGGTTCATGATTCATGATGTGACAACATCAACTAGAAACTAGAAAAAATTATTTGTGATTTGTAATTTGTAATTTGTGATGCGCTGGATTTTTATGCAAACCGAAAACATACATTCAAAAAGTTATAAAGGGAGCGAGAGACATTTCGAGTACAATAAAACATCACTAAACCAGAATTACAAAACCAGTAAACTTTCCTCATTTATTGTTTTAAAATTGTCATGGTCAGAATTATAAAAGCAAGGGATTTTATTTATTTATTTTGTGTTGTGGATTTTGGAATGTCTTTTGACGTCACCCTGTCTCACAGTTTTGTACGGACAACCGGAAACGGAACAACTGAATTTCACCACGACTTTTCTATTCCGTCCATTTGGATTGTGAATGAGTTGATGTCTCTTGAGAGTGGAACTTTGGTTGGCTGCGTAGTTGCAGTTGACATCCCGACATTTGAACCGGCGTTCTTTTGTATGGACTCGAACGTGTTTGGTAAGGTAAGGTCTCGAGGCGGCAGCAAATCTACATCCTTTCTCCGGACATTTGTGAGGTTTTTGTCCCGTGTTGATCCTCACATGCTGAGTCAAATTGGGCTTCTGCGAGAACGTTTTGTTGCAGTAATCGCATTTCCAGTCTTTTTGACCCGTGTGGATTTTCACGTGACTCACTAAACTCCCTTGTTGTGAAAATGCAGATCGTGCCTTTTTACAGGTTTATAATTGCCTAAAAAATCAAGAGAAACAAAAAAAAAACAAATTCTCAAATTAATTCTTTACAAATAAATCATTGATGTCTCGTCAATTCTCAATTTGCGTATCTCTTTGCACAATCTCTTATTTACAGAATTCAAATTTCAAGTTTCATGTTCCATTGAAAAATCTTTTCATACGATAAAGTTTTTTTTCAAGTGAGTCAAGCTGCAACTTTTTTTCCTACATTCTACATCTACGATTCGAAACATTGACAATTGACAATCTGACGATAAAATGAAGACGCAGCAACTGTTTATTCAATTTCCATTGGAATCCTCGGGGTTCTCGGTGACTTGGCGTTAAATTAAATTGGAAAAGTAGACAACAAAACTTTCACCGATTTTCTGGGAACGTGTCGGATATTTGCTAAATGATTTGGCAATTGCCAAGTAGTGTGAAAAACTCAGAAGGCAGAAGCATTTAGTTCTGATTTGAGGCTGCTCTTTCTCATTTTCTTGATCTATATTTAATTTTCTCCCCACAGCTTTTATCTTCTCATGGACCTGAATAAAATTTTTGTATTGATTGATTTATTGGCCTACGCCCAAAAGTTAAAATACCTTGAGAATTGAGAATTGAGGATCGAAGATGCAAACTTAAAATTGTCCACTGCCAAGTTTCTACTGTTCCGGCTTGAGGATTCAGGACTCAAACTCGGATTAGTCTCTACGATGTGATTTAAAATCCGCGACTGTTCTGTCTTTTGTACTGTACTGTGTAATCTAAATGTAGACACGTAAATTTCAAGTGCACCGTGTTGAGTGTGGAGTGTAGAATGAAGAGCAGAATCTGTGTTTCTTCTGCTCGCACCAATCCAATATCGAATCTCGAATCTCGTCCAAAGTAAAAGGGGTCGAGGAAACTTTACACGAGATTTTACCTCCCTCTTTTTCCTCTTTAGTGTTCACGGCAGCTGATTGTGCTGTGCACAAAATAGAAGTAGGAAATCAACAGGCGGTGCCTAGAGAATTGAGACAATGGGCAAGTGTGAAAACTCTGCAGAGCAGAGAAGAGTGAAAATATCCAGAATCCAGAGTTTGTCTCTGCTGCGGGTATTTAAATTCTGTACTTGAATTAAAGTGAGCGTAGTTTATGAGTGCTGACTCTCCCTTTCATTATTTTCATGTAGGTATCTGAATTACAAAACTCTCGTGTTTATCAAACAGAGATTTTGAGCTGACAAAACGACGTCAATTGTCAATTGTCATTTTCTACGTTTCAGTTGACATTTTCCAAACAGTAGACAAAAGACAGGACAAAATCTGAGCGAGACGTGTACCACATTCAAATTGCGCCCTTCTACTAGCATAATTTTTTTGTAGCTACTGTACTTTGAAACTTGTACTTTGAGATTTGGACGCCGTTTGAAATGTTTATGCATGTTTCAGCTCATATGGATTACAGATTTGAAAGGTTTGCCGCGTGCCTAGATTTGGTATTTTTCATGGTAAATGCAAACGGTGCAACATTTGAGTCTGTTTTCTGTGTGGAATCCTCACTTTAAATTATTTTAAATTGACTAAATAAATAGAATAAATGCAAATGGTTTGTATAAGCTGGATCGTGACCTTTAAAATTGGTTTGCCGCGTCAGAGATGCCTGTGAAAAAAGGTTCAGCTTCTGGAATTTGTGTTTTTTATGTGGATTCGTACCCCCAAAATTCTAAAGCGAAGTTCATGATTCATGATACGACAACATCAGCTACAAAAGGTGATTTGTGATTTGTAATTCGCTCAATTTTTATTCACTTTAAACCAAAATCAAAATGTTGAAAAACGGATCAAAGACATTTTGAGTTGATTATACAACAAAAATTCACCACACCAGAATTACAAAAGCAGTAAAGTTTTCTCATTTATTTTCATTTTTAAATCGTCATCGTCAGAATTATAAAAGCAAAGGATTTTATTTCTTGTTTTATTGTTTGTTATGAGTTTTTGAATGGTGTTCGAGATGATCTTTTCTCGCCCTTTTATATGAGCATCCGGAAACTTTGCAGCTAATTTTTTTTACAGTTCTTCCATCCCTTTGATAGTGAATGAGTTGATGTTTGATGTCTCTTGAGAGTGGAACTTTGAGTGGCTGCGTAGTTGCAGTTGACCTCTGGACATTTAAACGGTCGTTATTTTGTGTGCACTCGCATGTGGGCGATGAAGGTGGATTTTCGAGCGGCGACAAAGTCACATCCTTTCTCCGGACATTTGTGAGGTTTTTGTCCCGTGTGGATCAAAACATGACGAGTCAAATTTCCCTTTTGAGAAAATGTTTTACTGCAGTAGTCACATTTCCAGTCTCTTTGACACTTGTGAGTCGTCACATGTTCACTTAAATGACGTTTTGTTGCACTCGTGATCTTTCTGACCCAGGTGACCTTTGTGTCCACTTTGAGAGAAAAACGTCCGATGCCCTCATCTTCGCTCCGGCGTACTTTCTCTTGCCCTCAATTTCAATCCAAATCCAATGCAGTGCAGTGTGTGTCGTGTCTCTAGTCTCGCGCTGCAGATCCAGTTCAAATCCAACTACAGAGATTTAGACTTTAGAATAGCATTGAAATGTCTACTGTGAAAAGAATCCAATATCAAGAAAGGATTTCCAAGGGTGAAAATTAAGTCAAGTCATCACAAGTCAAAAGTCACAAAAACCATCGAAATTTTGAAACTCAATTTTTTTCCAAATTCAAGTTCCAGAATCAACAAGGACAAGGACAACATGATTGAAATTCGACATGAGACAAATTACAAGCGAAAAGTAACAGAGAGACGACATACATGAAATTATCCCTTAAAGAAGCATGTCGAATTTCGAATGTGGAATGAGACGACTTGAGTCCATTTTCTCCGAGTCAAATGTCCATGTCGATAGCTGTTCACTTTCTCCCTTTCAAGTAGCAAGAGACTAACAGAAGGGAGAAAATTCAATTCAATGTCGACGAAAAGTCCATCAGTTTTTCAATGCTAAATAAATGACATTGGTTCTTGGTTGACTTAAATTGAAGTCTGTGCATTTTGGATTATGGAGTTTACTCGAGGCTCAAGTCTCGTGTCTCTATTCTCTTCATTTTTGAGCAGGTTTTTTTCTGTTAAGTTCCAAATCCTAAGAAGTGCCACCAAAATTTTTCCGTCGTGGGCTGGGTTTTACCTACACCCTGTCGATTGTCCATTGCTGATTGAGCTTTCATCAACATTTTTCACAAACACATCTCATCA
>JAQGBH010006500.1:0-12395 GCA_034698265.1 Sminthurinus aureus | reverse complement strand
CGCTCTCAATCAGTAGTAGTTTTGAGCTCGGATGGCTTAGCTTACGCAGTTTGTCTATTTTAAACTCCTTGTCTGGTATGCTGTGTTACATATGACAAACGAGTCTGGGCATTTACAGATGACTTTACCGTCGGCGTCTAAACATTTCGTCTCCGGCAGCAGCTGCTTTGAATTGCAATTGCAATAAATAGAGGCTTTCGGATCTTGCGGAGACTGATTACATATGACATTGTCATCTTGTAAGCCACATTTATAAATAAATTATATAAATGAAAGTTACGAAAAAATTCCATGTATGTAACAGAAAATTCATAAAATTAATATAACCTGCTGATGTATACTTATGATTTCAAATCCTTACCTCGAAGTTGACTATCTATTAACTTTTCGGCCAGTTCATCTGCTGCACAATCTAAAATCAGATACAACAAAAAAACTTTACAAACTAAAAGACACATTATTTTCCTAAAACTAAAATCTAGAGAGTATAATATTAATTATGAAATTACTTTTTTCAACGGTTCTCGTCAAGTGGGCTTCTTCTTGTTCGTGGATTTTGGCAGTTTCCTCTGGAGCCGCAGATACAAGGGGTAAAACAAGCAGATGTAGAACAGCCAAAACTGAACAATACCACAAGTATTGTCTATACATGGTAAATGGTGAAGAAAAAAAGGGAAAACGGGTTTACTTGAAGTACAAGAGAAAGTAAAAAATGTATAGTGTGTACTCTAAGATTTTCGGTCGGAATTGCAGAGAGTTTTGGTATGGGTGATTGGATTTTAATTTTTGAATCAAAATTCAAGTTATTTTAATGTTTAGTAGTCAAATGAAATGGATTTAATGATGTAGAAATTAGAATTCGCGAGTACTTTTATACTCAAAATTCAGAATAATCAGAGTACATATATGTTTTTACTTTTTACTCAGTAGGAAATTCAACAGCTGATTTCATATCTTCATTAAAATTATGATTACGATCGCGGAAATTAAATTGTGGATTGTGGACAGTTTTCTCTGTTTACATAGTCTTGACTCAAGAGTCAAGTGTCAATAATCAAGAATCTCTCTAACGCTTATCATGCTTTTTCATTAGCCATCGTATTTTTTTAGTCAGCAGAAAAACCAAGAGTCCATTACTCCAAACTCAAATCCACGTGTAATCAACTATACAATGTTTTACTCATAACCACTAAAATATTTTGCATAGGATGCTGGATTGCCGAAATCCTATTAGATATCAGAAGATTACCAATATGATATTGGCAATATCTATTTTGTTTCCTTATTGATTCACATAATCTCAAAATTATTCCAGTGTTTATATTTATAATGACAATGAAAATGTGCAAATTCGTGAGTTTTGGTGTGATTATTGTTTTGATATAAAATCAATATTTCTATTTACACTCAGTATTACTAATTACTAGTACATGACATGATTAATTTGTATCACCTTTGCTTTGTGTCAACAATACAAATACTAGTATGTACAACGCTGCATAAACCCAATAGAAGATATGGAATAGTGAATGAATGCCGTAATGAGTGTATAATGTTGTCCCAAATAGCTGAATGTGCATTTTATGTAGATTTGGATGGTTTTAAACTTTGGATCAATTAAACATTAGATTAGAAATTCAAAGTCATATCAGCTAAAAGTACTCACACAGGAGAGTACCTCGTCACTAGTCAAAAAGTGAAACATTTTTGCAACTACGAGTCTTTTTTTTTATTATAACACCCTGCATAATATCTTATTTATATCTTAAATTCGCAATTGTTAGTTGTTGCTTCGCCCCAGAAAATGAATAAATAAATATTTTTGTTTGTTATATTATGTAAGTATACATGTAAAGGTATGCAACAAAGAAGTAGTAGGATGATATTTTTTTTAAATTCATTGAATGCAATTATCATAATAATAATTATTATTATTTTTTATTTATTACAGATTATTTTCATTGCTTTCTTGCTAACATGCAAAAACGTATTTTAATTTGAATAAATACCAAGCATATATATATATATAATATATTATAGAGAATAAGTTGGTTCTTTTTTTCTTTTTTTTTATAAAAAATGTATTGTTATCAAGATACATACATATATTATATATATAGAAAACAAACATTTCAAATAATAATAATAATAGTGTACATTAATGAGTTTAAATCAAATTGAAATGACGACAAGGCTTAAAATATTGTATTATTATTCTTGTAATTACATTGAAGATAATGTTTAAGATCACCTCTTTTGATCACCTAAATCATCTATGGAGTCTTCGTCAATCTGAAACAAAAATAGTAATTATTTTTAAGATTTTTAAAATGCTAGCATTGTTCTGCAAAATTCTCATGTTAGAATAATTATACTACGTACCTCTGGCCATTTTTCTGGTAGGACATCAAATAGGTCATCTTTTACGTCTCCTTGAATTACAATTTCATCATCACCAGTAACGGAAGACCCACAAGCAAATTTCGTACCAAAATCTATTGAAGAAACCATTACTTAATACAGTACACACTACAATATGTGTACTTAAGCATACTTTGAACATAGTTAATTAGTTTAACATAAAATTGTACACTTACATTTTGCTGCAACTTTTAAGTCAATTCCATTAGCTCCTAATCCTGTTATAACTGTTTTAAACACAAAAATAGTTATATTATTACACAAATACTTCTTATTAGTTTCTTTCATATTTGTTACTTGTTACTTATTATGTTTCCAAAGTTGTTCATTTTTTGGTTCTTAACTTTGTATAAACTCATGACAATGTAATTACTAATGTATAAAAAGAGGATAGTGTACCTTCTTGAATACTAATTATGTCAATACTTACCAGTAACTGACTTCTTTTTTCCTCTTGGAGCTCTAAAAATACAAACACGTTTAGGACCAGATTTACCAGGTTTCTTTGTCTTTACGAGACCCTTTCCTCCACGTTTTTGTCTCCCAGATTTCTCTTCACCTGCAGCTCCTCCAAGATTAATCTGATGATGAAATCATGAAAAAATAACACTCGTTAAGTTGTTTAATGACGGTAGCAGAGATACATACAGATATATGTGTATTGTAATATAAAGCAGAGTGTAATATTTTTGTATACATACAGTAGACACATTACACATACATTTAAGTGATAAATATGTATTACAGAATGCTTTGATATTAATATTGTTATCTTACGTTTTGTAGCTGTGATGGTAAATGATCCTCTAACCATTTTCTACACCTGATATTAAGAAACACAGAAGAAAACAAACCACAATACCAATTAATTATAATACGACAAAATTTGACGCTTGTTTTACTAAATCAATATTTTATGATGGAATTTCTGTGACGTATAATAATAAAGAAAATCTGTTGTTTCTAACCTTTCGTAATCAGGAAAATATTCACAATACTAGATTTCAAAATTGAAAAAAAAAACAACAACAAAATAGTTTCAAAAAATTGATTTGACATAATATCATTAATTTCAGTATCACAATAATATCAATTTATAAATACTATTGATTAGGGATATGTATGACTGTCCTAGGACAGGGATGACTTCTAGGAAATTTACATAAATTTACATAAATTTCCTAGAAGCTCTGAGGGTAAAGGCAAGAAGGAAAAAGAGTAAAGGGATTAAGTCGTTTATTTGTAACTTTCTTAAACCTCAACCTTCTCATTTTGGTTTTACATTTAAACTAAATTCCATAGATGCAAAAACAAAATGTAAAGGTTGAGGAGGATTGACGTGATCCAAAAGAGGCTTAATCCATCATCTTTTTACCTGCATTGCCTTCAAAAATTTCTCAGGGCTACTAGAAATTTTAAGCGAGAAAATACTTAATGCTTGTTTTAAAAAAATGATAAAATATTTATATTTACTTCTGGAGGTAAACCACAATTTCCACAGTAGACAACAGTTAATGGATAAGTTACTACTACAGCTTCCTCCTCTTCAACTACCGGCACTTCTTTTGGAGCATCTAATTTTGGTTCTGATTCGGATACTTCTGGATTTGTTGTTGCCTCATTTTCTGTCTCAATCATTTTACCTTAACTCTATTGTCTTTTCTGCAAATATTAGGTAGAATAATATAATATAACTATTCGAAATTTGAAAACAAAATTTAAATAGCATGTTAAACATACATATGGCCTTATAATAAGAAAAGCTTGAGATTTGAGATCATGCAACTACTTTTGTTGTGCAATAATATATTATACTACGTACTTAATTGACTTGTTTAAAACAGTATACCTGAAAAAGTATTCTTACCTTTTAAAATATGAAACTGGGAACTTTAATATTGTTGTGACAAGCAATTAAATACTGTTTAAAACTTGTTTAAAAAAATTAAAATTAGCTCTGACAATCTCGTTCAAATTTAGCACAAAAGTCAAAAGAAGTCCTTGTAAACATTTGAAAATGGATTTTTTATTTTTATCTTTGTGTACTTTAACTTTATGTACTTTAGGTTTTAGTTAGTGTGATATCTCAGGTGTAGGCGTAAATACACAACATTCAAGTCACTTTTGTGTGGTAACCATTTTTATGTAAGTATCATTACTTGTCATCATCATCAGAGTGTAATTTTAATTGTAAGTTTTCAAAGCATTCATATATGATGTATTGTGTTGTATTTAATTTTGATTCTTAATTTTGTATATATGTATCCAGAATTCATATAATTATGGCAGAAACATCACCCCAATTAATCAAAGAAAGTGTAACGGGATATGAAGCATTTAAAAAGAGGATTGAAGAACTTACAGCAGCACATCAAAAAGTTGTTGTACTATTTACTGGAAGTAAAACAGACGGTAAGTGTTAAACATTAAATATTTGTGCTATATGCTTCTGTGTAAATGTACGTGTTGCGTATTTCATGACACATTATAAATGATCAAAAGAAAAGGAAATTGAAAATTATTATTGTAATTAATTTCTCTAATGCTATTTAGACGAGAGACGTACGAGTTGGTGTCCCGATTGTAATGATTTAGAAGATGTATTTAAATCCTTCAAAGTAAAGTTTAAGCCACATGGTTTGATGTTAACTGTTGATGTTGGCAATCGGGAACAGTGGAAAAGTGAGTCGACAAACATTTATACATAAATATATTGTATAAAGGATGTTCGTTTGTTTCGTTAATTAATATTTTTGCACTTATTTTTCCTCACATTCGACCCTTCTTGTAACAACAAGACACTGTGTATAATATATTATTCTGATTGTCTTTATAATATTTATAGATCCTAATACACCATTTCGTACGGATCCAAAACTGAAGCTCACATCAATTCCTACTTTTCTTGTTTGGGGAACACATAAAAGGTTAGATCATGAAGCCATTCTAAATGAAGAGAATTTGGCAATGCTTTTTGAAGATGATGACTAATATTCATCGAGGATTACATTTCTAAAATGTACATAATATTATTATGTTATCTTAAAGAGCAACAAAATGGTAACGAACAATAAATTATTGTAATACGTAATATTACTACTATCATTATCCTTTTTTTATATAAGTAAATACCAGGTTTTTACTCGTAAAGTAAGATTTTGAATTATTGTTAATAGGTACTTATATTATTATTGTTCAGAGTATTATTCATAATAATAATTAATTTTTGATACATTGCATTCTCGTGATATCATGTAAACTTCTTCAAAAGCTTTAAAAAGTATCCAAATAGCAACTACAATTTTAAAATAAGTAATAATAATTATTGATAAAATAAAATAATGAAACACAGGAAGGCCTTTTTCAGTTTATTGATGAATTGTGTGCCAAAATAAACAATCCAAATAGAATTACATATGATATACATTGTACTCCATTCATGTGTATTTTACGTTCGTTCGTTTTATGATCATTAGAATAACTATATAGAAAAAACTATAGTTTAAACAATATATATTCCATTTGTTTCTACTATATTATGATTTATGATACATTGGAGTAAATATACTAGTTTTATTTCTTATAATAATATTATACATTTTATGAATAAGCATCATTCAATATAGAACGAGAACATGTGATACTTATCAAAATTATAGGAATACATCATAAATCAAGATATTTTCATGACTAATAATTAATAATATAACAGGAATGAAAGTTTACCAACTTTGGAATAGAATCACTTTAATATTATGCTAGGTATACGTAATACTTTTTGTGTGTTTAAATAAGTTCATATATATGTGTATTTTATAAAGAAGTTTGATTATCCTCATCTTCAATGATCAAACCGTCTGGTGAAATTAGTGTTACATTAAATTGTAAAGTCTTTGATCGTACTCGACTATATGTATTATCAAAAGTCATTATGTCTGTGTTAAAGAAAGAAAAGAAAAAACGAAAAGAAAGGGTTAGAAAGATTTGCATTTGACTTTTCAAATGTGTAAAATTAGCATTAGACATTTGATAATTTTCAAAATAATTTGGGGATACAATACATATTTAAAAAATGAAGCCAAATAATAATAATATCTTACATTTTCCAGCACGTTCACATATAACAGAGCCTTCTTCTTTAGTTTTATGGGAGTTAACTCGTTTGTAAGGAACAATTTCATTTTCAAAATTTTCATATGTAAGCATGAACCCAATATCATAACCAACCGTTCTCCATACCCACCTGTCAAAATAAATTTTAATTCACAATAACAAATACTCTTTTCGATGTTTACTGTTTATTATACATTGTTATTGATTTCTATATATATATATTTCTTGACTTTTGTACCTTAGTGTTGAGTTACTGTAAAGTACATCATATTCTACAGACCATTTCTGACCAGCACCAACTGTTACTGTTACTAAATCATCACTTTCATTTTCATCTGGACTAGAATCACTACCATTTCGTAAATATTTCGCTGGTACTTGACCCCCCATACAAACCTGATACAAAAATGAGAAATTGCAAGATATATAATATTTAGTCATTTATATGCAACATGCAGTATAATATAGTGCACAGTGTTTTATATTTCAAATTTAAACATAACATATTATAGTATATCAGACATGATAAAAGTTCATAATACATATATTATAACTTACTAAAGATGAGCAAAATTCATCATTTCCTTTTTTTGATCCTCCCCAATGCTCTGGAATTTGATCCCTCGGTAAGATTTCAAAGATGGCCTTCTTCCATTTATTGTCATCATAACCAAATATTTTTATTTTATCCATTGTTTTAATACTGATCAGTGGTTTTATAATTCCGAACAAAATCGTGAAAACTTTTGGAGCTAGTTTTACATAAATCAAACATACAGAAACCATGAAAAATGTCAGCCATCATCGATTTTTTTATGTAGTTATGTTAATCAGTTTCATTGCTTCACATGCTTCAAGACTTTAACTATTATTAGAACTTTGATTCACTCACCATTAATGGCAAAAGCAGCTTGTAAAACCTAGATAATATATTTTTTAAATGAAATATAGTGTGTATTATAGCTTCACAACAACGAAATTTCCATGAGTGAAAAGACGGAGCATGATCAATAATACTTTTACATAACATAAGTATAACATTCAATATGTAATATATATAAATCCAATGTTCAATATTTTTTGCTACTTTACACTTACTTCAGGATAATTTCTTTCATAATCTCCAACAATTCGTAAAAGTACATCAACAGTGGATTTATAAGTTAAATGTCTTAGAGAAAGGCCTTCACAATCAAAAATAACTATCATTTGCATGATTTCTTTCTCCACGATCTGTTTGGCTTTCATTTTGAACATTGCTTGCTCTAGAACCTATAAATATATTCAATGTACATTTACATAAGCATTTCATCCTTATGGATAAAGTCTACTACGGTTAACAATAATCATACATAATACATACATCATAATATCATAATATTATTTTATACGGTAAATATTAGGTGTACTTGTGTATTTTACTAATCATTAAGTAAGTATATGTGTTATGTACACACCTGATAGGTATATTGAATGAAATTATCTTTCCCTCCAGCTTCGATGATACCTTTTATATCACATCTACCAAATGGTACAATTAAAATAGGTGAGCCATTAGTGTGTCCTACAAAACCAACTGGATAATACAATCTTAGAACTTCTGGAGCTTGCCATGCCAAAATCTGATCAATGTTGTTTTTCTTCCTCCATTCGACTGACTGGGAAACAAATGTATAGTCAATTAAAAATTAATTATGTTGTCAATTATCAATTATCAATGTACAGACAGTGTACACACAGTCTTGAATCTAATAAAATACCAAGATTTTAGATTTATCACAATACGAAAATTCCCTTACATTTCTCAGCATAACTTCAGCCTTACCAACGTCATTGTCTCTGGCTGAAAGGAACAAAAATTATATGTGGAAATCTACAGAATTCATCTTGATACAATAAAATATTTCAGCAGAAATTAGTGAGAACAAAACATCAAAATCAAAATGAATATGTGTATACATATATATGTATAAGTACCTCGGAGCCATCTGAGCAAAAAAGCATCATTCTGTCTTTGTTCATCTGTTAGAACATCCCATACTTGTTTTCGAAGCTAAAATAAAGAAAAGGAAGAACTTGGCTATTCTTTTAAATATTTAACTGAATATGTTTTTTTGAAATCATAATAATATGTGATACATTTACTCTCACGCAAATTCTATACGTTTGGGTTAGATATCAGGCTCAGTGTATAACCACATGTGCAATGTGCAGGGATTAGAATTTTAACATTTTATAAAGTGTTTTTTGATGCACTAAATAAACATGTGTGTGGCATGTGTGTGATGTACTTTGAAAGTACAAAATCGATTGGAAAATCCAGAGAGAGAATACACTGCACACGATTCGAACTTTTTTCAGTTTAAACAAATGTGGATATGTACAATATTATAGTAATGAAATATGGAATTGCTATTTTTACTGTAAATAAAAAGAATTAAAAGTATCAATAAAATTGAAATGCAATGCACAAAAATTAAATTTCATTTACCTTTTTTATTAGAGCAGGATCTTGTGTCATTTTAGACGACATTTGGAGTTTGGATGCTCGTACTTTCACGGACTTTCCCGGGATCCGAATTGCAAATCTGCAGTGTTTCCTTGTAAATATGTAGATTCACATAAGAAACACAGACACTCACACAGCGAAACACACACAACACAAAGAATTCCAACGAAATGAATAGTTTTGTTTTACTTAATACTTGTTTCCGTGTAAGTGCAAAAATAAAATGTTATACACTGAGATTTGGATTTAATCAGTTGTAATATCAAAGTTCTAAGTTATAATACTATAGAGTCCTTCCTATATATTATATAGTACCTATATGCAATGTGCAAAAGTACTTGCTAAAATATACTATCTAGTAAGTTACTACATATTACATATTATACATAATACATAATGTATACTGTTTTTCAAGCAACGTCGGTACTGCTGAGAAATTTTTATTTATTGTTTCATGTTCCATTTCATCATCATGTGGTGGATATAACTATCTTTTTTAGATTTTAGATTATGGAAAATGGTAAATATAAAGTGGACGTTCAAGAGCAACTACAATATCATCCTTTTTACATTCACTTCTTAGTAACCTTTTATAGACTACATTTTCTTACACTTGTATAAATTTACATTTCTACATATATACACATTTTACATTAATATGAAATATGAATCCATTTTAGTGCTATAAACTGACAATTGAAAGAAATCTACAAACTATAAGTACAGTGTGTACAGTGCATTAAAAGGTTGGCTATAAAGTTGTGTTTTATTTTTATGCATATATATATGTAGTAGTATATATATTACGCCTGCATGTAACTTGATTCGTTTTCCTATACGATACAATTCTGTATTTATACAAAGTCTTTCATTATTCAGTTTGTGTACAATATATTATAGGTGTATGCAGGAGATGTAGGATGTAGGAACATGTAGAATTTCGAAATCTGTTCTCAAGTAGTTCTTCAAGTACGTTGCACTTGATATACTGAAAAAAAGTGTAATCACAATTTATCCACACACATGTAAGTAGTAGTATGTAGTATGTAGTAATGTACTACGTACGGTGCAAGAAAAAAAGCATTGTTATACATATATATGTAACATTTTACCTTGATTTTCCATTTATATAAAGGTAGATAATCCTGCACGCATAATATACTGTATAGGTAACTGGAAATAAATCCATGTGTATAGAGAGGCTTAATGACAACGAATATCACAGCATAAGCTTCATTAAACGAGCTCGTTACAATAGTTATCGACTTTTGGCTTAAAAGTTTTCAAAAGGCATGATTAAAATGGAACCACTATACGCTATACGTGCAACGTTGCACAACGCTATGCAACTTTGTGATAGGTTCGAGTTTAACTATGCATAAACTTGTACTGATTATTGATTATTGACAGATTGATTTTAGTTTTTAATAGACAACAATAGAAAGGTTTTGATACATATTTTATACACATGCAACGAACATGTTCTGACTGATAATAAAACTAAAAGCACATAATATTTGTTTTGTTTTTCAGAAATGTCAACTATTTTCACTGACACATTTAATTAGTAAAAAATATGTATAAACCGCGGACAAGCGTTGTGCATTGTGCATGTAAGATCAAGAATCTTTTGCGATATTAGAGTATAGGCCATAGGGTGTCGTATTGTGTTCGATATTTAATGTTTCTGATTTTACTGCAATATTAATGACAGTTTGTCTCATCTCATCATACTGATTACACATTACACACATTCTTTATATATACTGTACATTGTTACAGCTTGCATTGTGTACATAACATGTTTGGTAATAAAAGATCATGCATAATGTTATATACATTTTATATTATACATACTACTATATACAACTATACATCAGGCTAAATGTTTTTCTGTTTTTAATAGTTTTATTCAGTTTTCAACGTCATTTAGGATTCTTTGTTCTTGTGTTTTCCAGTAACTGGAAATAAAGACTTTCAAGGGAATTCCAAGGCATCAAAGTAGTAGTCACTTGCACTTGATGAATGACTTTGAATTGGAACTTGATTGTCACAGGAATTATCTTCAGTACTTGAAGTTGAAGAAGAGCCTAGTAGTTCATCTGAAGAATTGTTTTCATCTGTTTTTCGCATGTATAATTGTACAAGTTTCAAGTCATCTGAGTTCGAGCACGAATGAGAAACAAATTTCGTTTTCCCCCTTGCATAAGTAAATATGTGTACACACAATTGTTTTAATATTCCGAATTCAAAATGACAAGTTTTCTGTATATTTATAATTTAAACATATGTAGATATACACACAACTGAGTGTACACCATTTAAATTTAACTTTCTTCGATACTTTCTTTCAAGAACGAGTACTTATAGTTTTCAAAGCTCAAATTTTTGAAAATGTTTACATTTGTACACACGTATATGTATTTAGCATTCGTATCTAAGCATTGAAAAGGAAGTAAGGAAGGAGTACATAATTTTTAGGACAGAAAATATATTATATTATATGTACGCATACGTACTTAAGTATCTACTTACTTGCATCGGTCTATTGACTTTACATATTGGGGAACTTGAGACACGTTTGGAATATCATGATTCATTCCCGTTTGTCTATGGCACCTTTTTTCATTTCGTTTTGTTGGACGGATTAGGTTATTCCACCATTTTGTTAACTGAGTTTCCTCCTGATTTTTTGTTCTTGCTCGGGCTGAAGAAATGGAATTCTAAGAAAAAATTCCACAAACTATATTATGTACATTTGACATAAACTCTACTGGGACTAAATTTATCGTCGAATACATTGTACAACGTAAGTAGACATTTATGATATCAAAATTTTCCATTTTCAGTTTAAATGACAATAGAAAATCAGTACCGCGTCAAAGAGTAATTTTCGTGAAGATTCCTTCATAGCATTATCTTCTGCCTTTTTCAGTAAACTCTTCCACCATTTCTGAAACTCTTTTTTGCATTCAATCTCTTGAATAGTGCAGTATGACATGATGTGTGTATTATCTATGTAATATTGTGAGAATTCCCAATTTCCAATGTTCTGCAAATTAGCAAATCATAATAATATATAATTATTGTCAACAATCAATAATAATTTTATTGTTAGACTAGATAGTAATATTTAATATGTACCACAGCAGAGGTATGTGTACATATTTTTGATACATATGTTTGTGGTTTATTCTTTTACTATGTGCTATGTGTATAAAATATAACATGTATAGTGTATTGATGCTAGTGTTGCTAATATTTGCTAGATGCTAATATGAGTAAGTTGGGTTTCGATTCACATGGATTTGAACAACAAAATTCGTAAAATTTTTTTGATATTTTTATAAAA
>JAQGBH010006499.1:0-12398 GCA_034698265.1 Sminthurinus aureus | reverse complement strand
CGAACAAGAATATGAGGTCAAAATAATTTTAGCTAAAACCATCTTCGGCATAGGTTTATGTGGCTAAGAATAGGACGTTTATCAATTTATCATTACTAAATATACTCGGAATTCACTAGCCATTATGTGACTTTTAGATCATAAATAAATTAACCAATGTAAAGAAAATTCATACCTTTGATACAACGTAATTCTGCTCTACTTCCTACAGGATAAGTATACAGTTCTTCTGTTCTTGTTCTGGATACAGATTCCGGAGGTGTATAAGGCACAGAATCGCCCAAGTCATCAACAAGGAGTTGAATTCTTTCCTCTGTAAATGAACATAATATAGAGAAAAAGAAATTTGATTTGATGAAATTTCAAACTTTGAAACTTTTTTTATTTATTATGAAACTTTCTAAAAAAAACAGCAATAGTTTTTATTATTTATGATTTTACCATCAACAGAAACTTCATTTCGTGCCACACAGCTATAACTGCCTTCGTCTTCTTTGTTTGCTCGAGTAATTTCATAAACGGCATTTTGAGGTGAACCAAATGCAGTTGGTTGAAGTTCAATTCCCTCTAATTGACCCGGTTGAAGTCGTTTCCATGTTACAGATGGCAATGGATCTCCTGTTGCTCGACACTCTAGTCGAACTCTATCTCCACTTCTGACTCGATGTGGTGTTTGAGGTGTGATGGTGATTTTTGGTGGTGTTTGAATTTCTAGAGTTGCTATTGCTGTTGTTTTTCCAGATACACTTTCAGCCTCACAAATGTATTGTCCTTCAAGTTTCAAACAAAAAAAATATTTACGCTTAAAACTTAAAAATTCATAATTCATTTCTTTTGAACAATGTAACATTGTTATTATATATTTTATAATTCATGATTCATGATACTCTGATTTGAACAAAACTCGACTGCTTTTACAATTTTTTTTTACCTTTTTCATCACCAGTAACACGATTGAATCTCAAAACTCCACCTTGAATTTCTTCAACATTATTTGGCATTCTTTGTCCTCCAGCTCTTGACCAGGTGACCCTTGGGGCAGGTATTCCAGCGACAACACGACACTGGAAGAGAGCACTTCCTTCTTGATTCACAGTTTGTCGGGCACTTGGATACATCTCTATCTGTGGTGCTTCTCTTCGATCTACTTCTACCACAGCAGAAGCAAGACTTTTTCCAGCTGTGTTTTCAACTGTACATACGTAAACACCACGATCATTCACTTGAGCTTGAGGAATTCGAAGGATTTCACTGGTAGTGATGACATTTGGTGGTAGGGCACTTCCAACTGTAAAATGTTATACAAAATACAATGTCAGCAGAAATTTAAATCATGTATACATGAAACACTTTCAATTATAATTCTAAATAAAAATAAACCTTTGGTCCATTCAATTGTCGGCGAGGGTGAGCCAGCGGCGATGCATCGGATCTCAATTTGACTTCCCTGAGCAATTGTCTGTCGTTCAGGTTCTGTAAATAAATAGTAAATGCCATAAACATATTATTATTATTATATATAATATATTATGCTCCCAAATTATTGGTTTAGATGTTTTAAATGGGTATTAAAAATGATAACCACTATTAACAAACTACTTACCAATTCGTGCTGTTGGTGGTGATCCAATGTAGGAAACAGTGAGCCTAGCTTGAGATTGACTCGTTTGTCCAGTACTTGATGAAGTCGCTGAGCAAACATAGATACCACTATCCTGATCCCTAACATTATAAACGCTCAAGATACCATCTGGTGACTGACTAGCTCCAGCGGGTAAAATACCAGACAATTTGGTCCAAGTCACTCGTGCTTGACTATCCGAAGAATCACATCTAAATCTTACATTATCTCCTGGCCTTACTTCCTGATCTGGTGGACTGACAGTGACAATAAAGCCGAATTGAGGTGGAATAATAGGTGATGGAGTGTCTTCTCCTTCAACGTACAGGATGGTTCTCAAACTACTTGTTCCTGCAAGATTTGATGCGGTACAGAAATATTCAGATTCATCTGATTTCCTCACACTTGGAATTCGGAGTACACCATTGTCAACACGAGCATGAGCTGGAAGAGTTCCAGTACGACCTCCAGTCCATGAAATACTGGGTGTGGGATAGCCCGTAGCAGTACAAGTGAATTCTACAAGTTCTCCTTGTTGGACAGTGAGATAACGTGGATTGATGGATACTTCCGGTTTAGTTGGAACATTTGATGGCGGTCCAGAACCAGCACCACCTCCAACAGTGAGAACAGCCCGTTCGACATTTGTACTGTAGCCATCAGTAACTGCACAAATATATGTACCAGAATCTGAAGGTTTAACTTCAGTGAGGACGAGTAAACCTTGACCATCATCACGGGCACGACCACTTGGAATTTGACCATGTTCTTTACTCCAACTTATTCGTAGCTAAAAAAATGAGAAGTAAAGTTTGAGTTGATTATAATTAAGTATTTGTTGGTTTTATTATGAATAATGAAGGAGGAAAATTTCGCAGTTTCACTTGAAAATCAAAAATATGCTTTTACTTGAGTTCCACTGAGACTTCTTCCTGCGCAACGGAATGTGACAGAACTTCCAACTTGAACAACTTGAATTACTGGTTCAGAAATTGAGACTTGAATCTGCGGTCCGGGTAAAACTGGAGAAGGTCCTGGAGAAATGGGACCACCAGCTAGAAAATAATAGTTAATAGTTAAACTTTCACCAAAATATTATATTATGCAAACAACATTTTATAGCAAATAACTAACTTACAACATTACAAACTACAAACTAAAAATATACAAAATACAAATCACTCAAAGGCTTATAAGAAAGTTCAGATTTTCATGCAGTTTTTTTCATTACATTTTACTTTGAAATTTAGTATTTTGCATGCAATTTTCTGAAATAATGTTGAAGTTAAACTACAATTTTTTTTAGTTCAAAGTTCAAAGCAAAATTAGAAACAAAGTTTACTTTTTGTAACTGTTTGTTAATCATTCAAAATGGAAAAAGTCAGTAAAGCTTGTGAAAATTGAAAGTTCAGGGAGAGAGAGGGAATATAATTTAAATTTCAAAGACTGGTAAATTTGTGGACGTTGAAGATCAAGTTTCTATACATATATTTTATGTAGCATTTTCTCCATTTTTTTCTTTGTATTTTACATCTCCAACCTGCAATGATATTGGAGAAGACTTCAGCAACCGTTTCATTGTCTTCATTACTGATTCTGCAAATGACCCGTGTCATCATTGGAAGAACAGGAATACGAGCAATGAGGATACGACTCCATGAATACTCCTTGCCAAATTTATAAGTCACATTTTGATTATCCGTGATGTAGGAAGATGCATAATTCGGTAGATTGGCCACCAACCAATGCCAATCAGGAAACGTGGAAAATTCAATACGGAGAGGAAGTCTGGACTCATAACTACAACGGAATTCTTCCATTCGACCATAATAACTGTTTGCTTTCACCGGATACAATTCAACTACAACTCGATCTACAGTGTCATTCAGTTTCAGTGTCAGTGGCATTCAGCGTTCATCATGCAAAGCAGTATTTTATGTACATATCAAGATACATAGAAAATAAAGAAGAAAATTAGTTGTTAATAGATACATGTGTATTAATATTAGATATTAGTAAAAAAAACTAATAACATGCATTTGGTTAAATCAAAATAATTAATTTCATTATCAATAATCCATATTATGCATTTGTGTATGCAGCTTCAGATTTCATGCAATTGGCTTTTACACATTCAATTGAATATTGAATATTGAATTCACATTCTCCAGCTTTGGATTTTGAATTTAAACGCTTAGTTTAAAGTTTAAAGTTAAAAACTAGAGTTTATGGTTATACATTTATGTAAATTAAAAACCAATAAATAAAAATGAAAACGAACCTCTAATGTCACAATTTGGTCCACTAAATCCAGGTCTACAAGTACAAACAGGTCGGCCGGATTCAAATCGACAACCTTCAGAATTGTCTCCACATGGACAAGCTCGACAACTTCCACCAGGAATACCTCGACTTCTATCATTAGGATCTCGATAATATCCAGTGCTACAGGATTCACAAGAATACCCTTCGTATCCAGGCGAACATCTACATTCTTCAACTTCCATGACGACGCCATTTGGTGTGTATTGTCGGACAGCATCATCTAGAGTCACATTCTTAATGTGAGTAGCTTCCATATCATCAGTGAAAGAGGCTCGAATCAAAATAGCTTGAAGATCAGAAAGAACACCCATAAGATCTTCTCGACTTGCAGGAGCGGAAGTTCCTTCAATGTGCCTCCACCCTGCAAAAAGGTAGCAGAAACGAATTATACAAGCAATTTTTTTAAATTGCAGAACATATTATTATAATACAAGAGTGAAACCCGGTCCCCTCCGGGGACAATCATTCTAATAGTTATGGGTTTCGTTTCTTGCATGTAGTTTTTTGGTAATGGAAATGGAAATATTTTGCAGAAGTTATTCATTTTTTAAATATCAACTGATTGACTTGTAGATTTGGAGCCCGTAAGTACTTTGTAAGTTTACAATTAGGCCCTCTCTTTAATGTATTGATACAAAAAAGTTCAGCATCACAACCCATTGTCCCCTGCCCGTGTTGTATTTAAATAAATAAATCGTAAAAGTTAATCTGAGTTTATATAAGTTGCAACTACATACATGAATCGGATCAACTCTGTTACTATGGTTTTTCTCCTTGACATTTATTATGCGTAAACAATTTTTCTGTTAAGTTCAAAAAATAGTAACATTCGTTTACTTTAGTCTCGTAACTCATAGAAACAATGCACTTTAAATAATCCATGGGGCTGAGGGTTCGTCTCCCATTGGGGTTGAAAGTCAACAATTTCTGAACTCTCACCGCTTGCTTGACCCCTCAATAGCTTATGTTCCAAATTTCAAATCAATCGGTTAAGTCGTTAGACCGCTAGGTCGGTGAACATATACGGAGAAACGGACACCCATAAACACTAGAGTGATTCTATAGAATTTTTCAAATGGTATGAAATATATTCTAATCATAAATAATAATAAACAAATGATCCTAGATTCTGTTGATTTGCACCTCAAATTGATCTTTCAATTAAAAAAACTTTGACGTTCCTTTCCTCTAAACGCTTTACTATATTTTGTCTTTTGGACACATTTGAAGCGAAACGTTATGTTTTGTATACAAAGTACAACAGAGAGTGCGAGTTCCTTTGTGTATTTACGTCTGAATTTTGTTCATGTCAGTTTTAATTTATAACAATTTATGTTGTACTTATATGTTTAATGACGACAAGAATTTAGAGAATGTTTTTTATGTTCAGATTATTAAAAAATGTAATTTAAAATTTCAAAAAAAAAAAAAAAGTTGAACAAACTCATCATTATTGTTTTACATTTTACTCCATAGAATGGCAACTACTAAACTGGTAGAGGTGTATGATGGCTTAAAATGACGACAAGAATGTGGAGAATTTTTTGTATTACTTACATTTTTTTAAAATTGACTTTGAAATTTGAAAAAAAAATAAAACATGAACCTTTGAAAACTCGTCGTATCGTACTTATTCTCATAATTCTTAAGTATTATCAAGATTATTAAATATTATTAATATTAATTATGCAAATAAATTGGTGCTAAACAAGCATTACATTATAAATCACAAATTTATGTAGTCAACTTACCATCTGTTTCCCTTAAACCAACTTCCAAACTCTGAAAAATAAATAAATAAATAAAACATACGAAACAGATTAGGAACAAAACCAAAGCAACGATGAAATAAAGATAATATTTCGTAATAAATGGTAAAGAGCTTACAACTTCCTGTCCAGATAAGAGAGAACCATAGAAAATCCAGAAGAGGGATACTCCATTGTTTCCAATAAGGATCACATCAATATCTTCTCCAGCTCGGGATGGACCAACATCAATATCATTTCTAGAAGGAGCTCCAGGTCGAAGATAGTAGCGACGTGTAGCTCTCAATTTTCCTCCATAGGATGTAATCTAAAAGAAAAAGCAAGAGAAAAAATTAAACTGAAATTAACATTTCTGTTCTAATTTAGGATTTAAAAGTTGTGCATTTTATACATATAGGCAAAATCATACCCTATTTCCAGTGAATTTGGGCGGTAATGACCAGAACAATCTTTCGGATCGAGTTCCACTTGGATATCTATATGACAATTCCTCAGTAGATTGATCTACCGTAATCTCCGTTATTGTAATTGTGCGTAAGCTATTAAAAAAAAGTAAGAAAAAGTAAATTAAAAATTAAAATATTTATATTTTCAGTCTGTTTGTAGAACTTTTATTTTCTCTGAAAGTAAAATTTCCATGAAAATTTATGCAAAACTATGCATGATAAAAAGTCAATTATTGTACTTGTTTGTGAGAGTGAATCCATGAGGTCCAGAAAATAATTGACATTCAATTATGAGACGATATAAATTGGCTGAGCTACACTCCTTACTGGTTCTTGAGCAATAACATTGAAGACAACCCTGGGGATTTATTTCTTGCAAAGCAAAAGTACTAGGGCGACATAAATTGCAATTTGGTCCTTCAACATTTCCCTGTTTTACAAAATACGAGATTTAAATTCATGGTTTTGTAATTATTCAATATTCAGTATTTTCGATTCATTGATTCAAATATAATATAATAATCATTTTAGAATTTCGAATTTCGAATGACAATACCTTGCAAACACAGTTTCGGCCATCTGGACAATTTGGTGAAACGGATCCTCTAGCATCACAAGAACAAACGGGAGTTGTGTCCAATGTACATGCTCCAGTTCTTGGATCACCACTGTAACCATCTTCACATTGCTCACAAAAATCTCCCGTTGTATGACCACGACAGTTCTGAAATTCATTATAATTTTAAATTTCAATGTACATTTTTAGTGTTTTGTCAATGAATTTATTTTCAGCATTAAAAAAAGGTTACAAATTTGTCTTACTCTACAAACTCCAGATTTGGGATCACATTCATCTGAATGTCCATTACAGGAGCAGGGTTCACACAATCCCAAGTAGAGACCTCGAAGTGACCTTGTGTATCCATAGGCACACTCTTGACAGGAAAGTCCAATGTATCCAACGGGACATGAACATTGTTCTACTGCATGAGCACGATCTTGTCCAGTATTTCGAGAGACGGCATAGTCCAAAATAACATCACTTATACTGAAATTTTCAAAACACAAAGACTTGTAAAAAAAATCCTATTCCTAATTCCTAAATAAAACGAAGAAAAAAGTTGAAACATTCAAAGGCAATTTTGTATTTCGTACTGTGCTTCTCTGGTGCTTGTGGTGTAAGTGGCTTTGATGAGAAGAGCATCAAGATTAGCAAGAGCCATGAGGAGATGTTCCCTATTTGCCATTTGACCATCCTGTCTTTGCCAATACTGTTCGAGAAGAGGAACAGAAATGGTTTCTTGTTTGTTTGAAGGAACTGGGATTTTACGGAAGTATAAGAGACGAATGTCATTTCCATTGATTTCAACATCAGCTGCACTATTTGGAGAATTTTGGCCACCTATTCATATAAATGAATAAATTAAATTAGTTTTTCTATAAAATAGTTAATCGTCACTAATAATTATTAGCATGCTATAAAGTAAAAAACAAAGCACAATAAAGCATAACGATGGTAACTATTTAAAATGCAGCGTTACCTGGTGGTGGAATGTATCGAACGGTGTAGTTCAAGTAGCCTCCATATGACGTGACCTTATCACCTTGGAAATTATATGGAAGTTGCCAATAGTAAATGTCTGGAGAATATCTACTAAACTCCTTGAAACCCAACTCTCTACTATTTCTATCAAAGGAAAAGCCATCTCGAATTATATTTCGTTGGGATTCATCCACAAGTGTAAAGCCTTGAGCGTTACCAACAAATGTTGCTACTTCCTATGTTTCGCAAATCAGAATAAAAATAATTAAGTTCATATCCAATTCTGAGTAGGAATTTTGCATCAAATATGATAGAATATACTTGAACTCTAAATCTATGGATTATTCTACCTGAGTTCGATACCAACTGGAACTTGAGCACTGATTTGTCACTCCCATACAGAAACAACTGATGCAACCATACAAATTACTTGAACTCAAGTGGAATGCATTTGGCTTACATTCCGTACACAAAGGTCCAGTTACGTGATCCTATAATCAGAATATCACACACAATGTTTTAGTTTCATAACAAAACACATGAAAACATTGGAAAAGAGAGATGTCACAGAAGAGATAAAATTCTCTTTCACCAGTTTCTCAGACAAAAATTGACACAAATACATCAACAACAACAACAATGACAACATACCAAAGACAATAACATCCAGTTAGGAAAGCATTAAATAGTTAAATATGAAATACACACACTCAATGTTAATTTTTCCTCATAATATATCCGTTAATGACAAGATGAAAAATCAGAAAAAAAACAGTCGTTGAATCCATTTATTTGTATTTTGCATTTGAAATAAAACTAGAAAACTGAAAATACCTTGCAAATACAGCGACCGGTTGTTGTGTCTGGGTTTGGGTTTACAGATCCTTCCACATCACATTGAGAGACTAAAATTGACAAAATTGACATTTTTAATGTCCTTTCGTTTGTTAAAAAGTGCATGAAAATTCATTTGAAGTTTAAAAAATACCTGCAGGTCGACAATCATATGGATAGTCTCGACTTTGTTCATATCCAACAGCACACTGCTCACAACTTCGGCCAGTGTGTCCTCTAACACAGTTGCAAGTGATTCTACCGTCTGTATCTTTAAAGCAACTTGTTCCAAATCTAATAAAGTGGAAGAAATGGACAAAGTTCGTAATTATTATTTTATTTAAACAATTATTATTTGAATAAAAGTTATACAAAATTAAACATTAAAGATTAAAACTCACCGTCTATCTCCTCCAGGACATGGACATGTTTTACACTGTCCAAATTCAGAATAGTATCCTTCAGGGCATGCTTGTATAGCCTTGACACAACTTCCGAGCCAGGGTCCTTGAGCCTGCCTTTCATAACCTGGAGCACATTCCTCACAGGACAATCCAGTATAGCCAGGTGGGCATCTGCATTCTAATTTTTAATTCAAACAATTAAAATCAGTATCAAAATTCCCAACAACAGTACAATCAATATCAAAATAACAACAACAACAACAAAAACAGCAGCTACAATTACCTTCTACATTAACTGCTTGTCCAAGTCCAGTATTATGAATGATGGCTGTGTCCATACGAATGTCAGTAATTGATGTGTCCAAAGATGATCCTTCATCATATTGTGCCCTTTAGAATAAATACATAAAGTCAAAAGTAAGTCACAAATTCTTTTTGTATAAAAATTGACAAGATTTATAAAACTCTTAAAATAAAAAATAAAAAAGTATAAACATATGTATACCTAATGAGAAGATAGTCAACATTAGCGAGGACTTGTAAAACTTCCTCTCTTGATGCGGGTTCTACACCTTCAACTGTTTGTCCAGGTCGTCCATACGCTCTCTTGTACCATTCTCCAGTCCAATAACGAACAGCAATAGTGTGCTCACGATTTGAAGTCCAATTTTCTCCACCAAAGCGTAACAAAGTCAATCCATTACCCTGTATTTCAGTATTCAAAATTCAAAGTAAATTAGACTTTTGTGTATTATTGAGGGTTTTTAAAATTGAAAATTTTATACCATTCAATTTAAAAGAAAAGCCTTCATACATGAATAATAACATCTGGTGCTGAAAGATATCTATTTGAACCACGGTATCTCAAAGTGTAACGAAGACTGCCGCCATAACTCTTCAATAAATTTCCAGTGTAACTTGGAGGAAGTGCAAAGTATGGAATAAGATCAGAGGAGAAACCAGCCAAACGAGCATTTTGTACAGCAGCAGAGATTCCAGATGTCCCGGCAGGTCTTAAAGAAGAAGCGGATAAGCTAATGCCACGTCTTGAGTCTTCAATAGTAACTTCACCAGTATTCAAATTTTGGGAGACACCAATAAGTCGATAATTGTTCTCTGGAGGTGGAAGCTGAAATATTCAAATATTTGAATGAACAAAGTCTTACACTATACTGGTACAGTATTTGCAGTTTGAACACATTTGTATAAAGTTTGAAAGCTTCATTAAACTGATTATGCATTGTAATTTTTGATTTTTAATACCTCAGTAAGGAAAAGATTGGCACTGTCACAAACGGTTGTTTGTCCAAAACAGAAACAGGGAAGACATTCTCTTTGAGTGGTAGCAAGATCATTGAAATGACCAGAAGTACAGACCACTTGACTTGTCTTGACAACTAGGATACAATCAGGGATGGCGAATGTAGAACCAAGACTGTTGATTGATTCACAACTGTAGGCACCTTGATCTGTCACTTGGATATTAGGACAGGTCAAAACACCAGCTCCACTGGCACTCGTAGTAGTACATTTCTCAGGAATGTGACCCCAGTTCAAACGCCATACGATCTCGGGTGTCGGAATCTACGAAAAGGTGTTCAAAATTTACAATATATATCAATTATCATCCATACACTTTAAACTAAAACGTTTCATGTATTTTTCTGGAAAATTCCACGTGTTACTTACACCAAGAGCAGCGCAGGAAATGTTGAATACATCCCCCACATCAATTGTAACGAGTGGAAGTGGAGGCCGTTGAATGACAGGTGGAGAGCAACCAAATTCATCAGATCGATCTGCTCGGGAAAAATCAAACAAGTCCATGTAAATTCAATTAGCCATGAGAAAATCTGCTTTCTTTTACAGTGAAAACTTGAAATATTTCATACGTAGAGTGTAGAATTTAGACTATAGAATTAACCTGTGCAATCAATTTCTTTATCGCAATGGAATGCCTTTGGAATACACTGATTTCCGCTGGAACATTGGAATTCATTGTATCGACAGGGAGAGCCTGGAGGTGGTGCTGTACAGCCTTGCTCATCCGTATTATCGCCACAATCGTCATCACCTAATAGAACAAAAAAGTGTTCATTGTTCAGAGTTCATAATACTAGCTCATTTTCATTGACATTGTCATTGACATTGGTCATTACAAGTTAAGCTAAAGGTTTTTTTCCAATAACTCACCATCACAAACCCAGGTCTTTGGAATACCTGTAAAATTCACAAGGCAGAATCAAAATTAAATTTTTTTGACAAAATTATACAAAAAAACTTTACAAAACTAGAATTATAGGCGGTAGAAAGTAGAATATTTTTCTTACATCGTTTATTAGAACAGCGCATTTCATTCGGTTCACAGCTCTCTCGTCCTCTGCATCTCGTTTCATCAGATCCATCCGAACAGTCAACATCACCTAAAATAATGTAAATATTTTCAATCGTATTACTGGTTGGTAATCTTGCTCCTTATTCATCTTTATCATTGAATTTAAAATTACGCCGAGTTTTGAGCATTTCATTTAACGACTCACCATCACAAACCATATTTTTAGGAATACAATCTCCATTGGCACATGTGGCTTCATTGACACCACAGGCTGTTGTTGGTCTCGTTGGAGGTGGTTCATCTAAAATGTTTCATTGTAAAAATTGAATTAGACATTTGTCAAAATACAAGCACGGGTTTAACTACTTAGACACCAACATCAAATCATAAAAAAGAAGCCATATATATGTTTATATTACATTATATTATCATAAATTTTTACACTATACACATTGACGATTGACTTTTCTAGTGTACTCGAGCGATCATACTGAATAACAATTTTTGTAAAATTCCAAATTCCAAAGTCAAACATGCAGAAATGTATTCGATACTACTGAACTTCAAATTAAAAGGTAATAAAAACGTAATTGGTAATCGTCATGCGGGATTCTTGGTTAAAATACATTTGGTTTACGAAATTTTTACACATATAATATGTAACGTCTCTACTGTCTATTGTCATAAAACACAAGGGAAATGAAATGGGATGCACGATAATTCGTATGCTTATTCTCATCACAGGTCAAGACAACATCAAGAGGAAGTTTTGTTAGTGGGGTTTTAAAAGTACCAAAGTCGCCAATAGTTGTGCCATAAGTCAAGGGATCAATTTGAGGGAAAAGGCCAGATTGCCATTCTTTGTTAAAAACGCCAAAGTCATAATGGGATAACACTGATGGTCCCCATAACGAATTTCCAGAAGCTTGTTAGTTAGTAAAGAATCATAGATATACGAGATTTTTTTAATTATTCTTTGATTAGTTTAAGAACCTCAAAATTATTTTTTACATTTAATTCATCGGTAGAACTTCTTTCACTATGTCATTTTTAGGAAGCGAAGCTGCCTATTGAAATCCTCGTGTCCGTCTGTCTGTGGACAGTTTGAGTACGCTTAGCGT
>JAQGBH010006498.1:0-12399 GCA_034698265.1 Sminthurinus aureus | reverse complement strand
ACCTTGAAAGGATAGAACTAGGCACTAGTAACATACTTGCTAAGATTCAAGTCCGTAGGTCTATCCAAAAAAGTGTACGGTGACTTTAAGTGCAAAAACTGAGTCAAAAATGGTGTTTTTAGTATGTTAATTACGACGTTGAGAACATTGCACAGGTGTGCCACCTTGATATGACAGAACTAAGCTAGTAACTACCCCGCGTAGACTAAGGTCCGTAGGTCAAGCCAAAAAGCTGTACGGTAACTTCTAGCATTTTAGGTATTTCGGTATTTAGGTTTTAGGTATAACTTTACTGACATGAAAAATTCAACTTGAATTTTTTGACTAAACTTGTTTTGGAGTTGTAAAGGCATTGTAAGAAGAGGATGGTTGGAGTTTTGGAGGAGATGAGGCGTTTCAGCATTTTTATTCCACGGCGTTTCCAGCCACGCTTTGACCAATAAATCTTGGACTTGGGAATGGGCTTGGGAGTGTTACTTCAGGCGCCACTTGCTACACAGAATCGGGGACCGTGTGTCTCTTTCAAAGCCGAATTGAAAGCAAAGAAACTGAGGTCAAAGGTCAAAGGAAATTTTTTCAAATTTTAAATAATATTTTGATGCTTTTTTATGCTTTTAAGTCCTTTGCCTGATCATTGAAAGTTCTACGTAGTCTGTTTGCAATGCATAAAAACAAAGGAAGTTAGGTACACTTTGAAAACGTAATGTTGGCTACTTTAGTAAAAACAATTAAAAATTGAAATTAACAAATTAAAGCATGCTTTCAATGTAGAAACTTTGAAACAGAAGGATTAATCAAATCGAAAATCAAAACAAGCTTTTCAACAAAATGCATTTTGTGGACCAGTCTTTTCTTTGTATGCATGCGTGTGTGTTTGACTTTCAAAACGTTTGAGGAAGAGATTCCTCACCTTCCCTATATGTGGCTCTCCATGTACTTCTGCCTCAACACCACTTCTCAACATGGAACCAAACTTTCTCTCTAACCACTATGCCACTACAGCTTCACGTATACTATTATCGTGTAAAACCTGTAGAAGTATTTTCTGTATCAAATAACATAAAGGCTAAAGTGAAAAATCTATTTTATTTTGTAATGGAAATTTTTATCATAAAGGCGTTCTCAAAAATGGTATTATATTTTATTAGGACTTTTCAATTTACAGAAAACAGATTGACTTTTCTCTTTAAAAAAGGGAAAATAATATTGTACTAAACATAAAATATTATTAAAAAATGTTTTAAAATGATTGTAACTTCAATTCATGTAATTTTTTAATGTGGATTATAAAAGAAAATTCCTTTACCAAAGAAAACTATCCTCAATCGATTTGTCAATTTTCTTTGTTGCATTAATTCAGTATGCTCGTCAGTTTTCTGTTTTCTGTGTCGTATAGCTCTAATAAAATAGTATACTTCATTTCGGGCTGTGTTCAGGAAGAAAAAATACACATTTCACATTTTACAGAAAGTTTTATGCATTATATTCATTAAATACAAGGAAATATTTACTCTCTCTCACTCTTTCACTTTTCTTTGTCAGTCTGCTGAGCGTCTAAGGTCTAAAAGGCGACCAAGTACTTACTGAAAAGAGGCTTTGAAAGTTTGGGATGCACTGGCAGTATTTGTGTGCAGGATGAAAGTGTAAATATAGTATAACAATGCATTCTTAATTCTTATATATTATTTTCACTTGATTGTCCATTATGGAGAAAACGAAAAACTGATTTTTTTCTTTACAAAGATTTCAAATGATTTGCATGTGTAGTCACAACAATGAAATCCTTGCAGCTCGCGCCGTCATACAAAATATTCAAACTGAAATTTTTTCACAAAATTTTGAATATTTTTTTACAAAATTTTTAGTTTCTGTTGTTTGAAAAACGTGAGTTATTATTAGTTATCAACTATTCAACATTTCATTATTAACAACATGATATCTAAAATAATATGGACTGTATATAAAACAATCCTCAATTTATATTTGTGTTACAAACTTCTTTCGTACTTCTTTCGCTGGTTTACGAATGAATAAAATTTCGACATCAAAATAAGGAAGACCACATCATATTTTGGTATGTGAATTAAACAATTACCCATTTGGTAGAATATTTATCAATTTAATTTTTAGATATGTAAATAGTAGAAATATTACATTTTTGAAGATTTATTCTTGTGCTATTTCATTTGGTTTATTAATCAACGTTTTACTTTTTTCCATCCATAGCTGAAAAATCAAGTATGAGAAAGACTATAAAAAACAAAATTTGACTAAACACAAAAAATATAAGGTTTTACACAAGACTAATACTTTTAGCATTTTAAGAAGGTGTGAGTTCATATTTTTTAACTATTTTTGATTATAAATGTAAGTAAGTGACTCTACAAAGTAATCAACGTCTAAAAGGTGTAGAAGATTATTATTCCTTTTATCAACAATGAAGTGAGAAGAGAGTGTGAAGAGATTATATAGTTTAAACTTTATGAATAATAATATTATTATGACACGAAGAAGAATGGCTAAAAAGAATAAATTGAGAAGACCACAAGACTAATGAAAGAAAATATGTGTTTTAAGTGTCTTGATACTGTTGCTGCTGACGCTGTATATTTATTATAATATTATTATATTATTATAGTGTACTTGTACGTTATGAAGATAATGTGGTGGTTGTGTATCTGCTTATGTATGTATATGTTTGAGTGTTGTGTGTGAGTGTGGGGAAAGTGAAGTAAAGGTTTTTTTAAGGTGTTTGTGAGAGGGAGAAATTCGGGCGAACTTTTCTCGGTCCAAGTGTCATCTCAACGCCAGCAACTTTGGTCTGTGGCAGCAGTAGTAAGCAGTGAGAAGAAATAGTACAAGAAGAACATATCAAAATTCGGGAGTGGTCTTTGAGACCGGGCCAATGGAAATGCTTGTTCCTCATTATCACGTAGGGGGTGAGGATAGAGAGAATATTGTGTGTTTCGTCAGAACTGAGCGAGAAGAGAAGTGAGTTAGTATTATGTACCTATATACGATATATGTACATACAATACTCACTTAGGGCGTCACTATTTACACTTTCATCCCAGCCCACAAAACTGCCAGTGCATCCCAAACTTTCAAAGCCTCTTTTCAGTCAGTACTTGGTCGCCTTAGACGCGTTATTGGAGGCGAAGCAGACACACACATAGTAAGTAAAGTGAGTGAGAGAGAGAGACAAAATATAACACTAAAGAGTGAGAGAGAGTGACTGAGAGAAGGTATAGTTTTGCTTTGCCAAAAAAAAAAACAACATACACGTTCACCAGTGTTACTCCTAATATACTAATATACTAATACTTTTACTGCAATATCAAATCACATGTAGTCTCTAGTATTATAATACCTTTTGACTCTTAAGGTTTGTTTTAAAAACACGTATTAACATTGTCACTAAACGTGTGACAACCGTTTTCGTTCCTTCTTCTGTCAGTCAAGTCACTGCTTTATGCACAATCACACATCATCATCAAAATCATGGAATTCTAGTATTTTCGGACGCAATACCACAAATTTTATTTAACATCTGCTCATCTATTGTTATTATTATTCAGCAGGCATCAGCAGATTTTTATTTACCGAAAAATAAACAAACTCTGTTCTCTATTTGGATTTTAAAGTGAGAGTGAATCATCAAAACCGAGTGATTACGTAAAAAGGATAAAAAGTTTTTTTCAACAAGAAAAAAAAACTAGCTTTTGAAAATAGAAGCATATTTGAGTGTCCACTTGTGTGTGTCTTTCATTCAGTTCTTTTTGTTTGAAATTAACATGTTATTGAAAAAATTACATGTGCTTTTTTACTGTGGAATAATAGTGTATAAAAAATACTAATAGTATTGACATAAAATGAAGTTGAAATTCAAAAATAAAAGGACACTCCAGAACATTTTATGATATAAAACAACAATTACACTCTTTTCGGTTTTTTTTTGTTTACAGTTGTGTATTTTTAAAGTTACGAACAGTGCGGACAGTTTTTTTTTGTCATAGTCTTGCGGCTATAATATATTTTTGTAGTACCTATAAACAAGATACCGAAACAACAAAATAATAATAATAATACTAAAATACAACAATCATAATTCATAATATTTTAAAAAATATTATAACAATATCATACTCTTGTTGATATTCTTTTGATAGTCATCATCATCAGTTTGAAGCATTTGTTTTAAAAGAAGTAGAAAACAATCAATCATCAACTAAAAATAGTGAGTGCGTGAAATTAAGAATAATAATAACCATACGACTTCTTCAGAAGAACACGGGAAGAAAAGGAGGAGCAAGACTAAGAAAAGAAAGAAAGAAGACGAAGAGTGTTTTGCTTTGTTTTTTTGTATACTAGTGCAACAGTTTCTAACATATTATATACCATTCTATGAAATTTTGTAATAGCTGTTAAAAAATTTCCAAACTTGATCAAAAAATTAA
The DNA here is from genome assembly GCA_034698265.1 of Sminthurinus aureus. Taxonomy (NCBI): domain Eukaryota; kingdom Metazoa; phylum Arthropoda; class Collembola; order Symphypleona; family Katiannidae; genus Sminthurinus; species Sminthurinus aureus. The sequence goes on along the minus strand of JAQGBH010006498.1, from coordinate 7,942 downwards.
TTATCAAGCAACAATAAAAAAAAAAGAAAGAAAAGAAGAATACAATGAAATAAAATAGAATTGAAAAAGGTGAAAAGAAATGCGATTCGACGATATGCAATTTCCCCCTTTTCTTTTACCCAGGGCTCCTCCATCAGGACCTGCAGCCGATTTCAGTGTCTCATCACTTCTTGGTCAGTCACCATATTTACCACTTGGGGCACCAAGTTACCCTTTTCCGAAACTCGGACCTTACCCACCTCCACCCGGTTCATTGGGTGGTTCTGCACCTGATGACCTGAGACCTTTAAGAAGTTTACCTCCAGATGACGATGGTGTTGTTGATGATCCTAAAGTTACCCTCGAGGGACGTGATTTATGGGAAAAATTTCATAAACTTGGGACTGAAATGGTCATCACCAAATCTGGAAGGTAAGATGATCCTCCTCTTCCAATTATTTAATATTCATTCATTAACAAATCCTTTTCATTTTCAACATTAACGAAAGAAAAACATTCCCCCTGTCATCGTATACTTGTCTTTATATAGTATACATAATATAGTCTTAAAATTTACTTGAAGAAGAAAAAGATGTAGAAAAAAAAACATAAAAGAGTGCACAGAATACAATTCACAGTGTAGTACAGTCTGCAATCTAAAGTCCATTTGTTTTGTGCTCGTTTCAATTTTTCAATCTTTATTATCATCAAAGAAAGAATGGAAAGACAAGAAGAAGAAAAAAAAAACAGTGCGACACATGATAATTCAGGTAGGACAGAAAGATATATGGTTATAGGTAGCATTTATAATATTTTGCTCAAGGGTGAGAAATTCCTGTGTGTACACACACATTGTACATCTTTTAGAATCTTAGTATGTTTTATAACATGACTAATATTTTGTTGTACACATACATTTATTTATGAACTGTGAACCATTTAGATATGCAAATATGAACGCCTGTGTGTAAATGGAAATTTCCTCCCAGTAAATATAAAGAAAAAAAAGATTAATATTCATCCACAATCTTGTCCAAAAACTTATTACTCAATTTATAACATTGGCCAGAGTTATGTAGTGCAATTTGTGTAATTGACGTAGGAAGATGATGATAATTTGAACACGTCAAATGAAATTTCTCTTGTTACATATATTAAAATTAATAATAATCACAAACCACAAGGATTATGATTAATTCTTTTATTCATAAAATAAACATCTTGTTATTTCTATAGCGTATACATCTTCTCAATTCTTCTTTTGTTTTCAATATATGTACGAATTATTTGTACAAATAGTTATAATGCAGCGAGGTTTCTGTATGTGTATTTACACTTATTTTTTTTGTTTTAAATAGAGTAAACATGAAAAATGTAGTGGCGGTGAGTAAAAAATAAAAGAAAACATGGAAATTGAGAAATTTATTTAATCTGTGACAAAAGCTTGCTTTCATTAAATGAAATGCAAATATAAATATATACATATATTATGGAGATTACATAAGATGTAAACACATGATATTATGCATACATACACATAGGTATCAAAACTTGTGTATTTGTCCAAGTAGTAAGGTTAGATTAGAGATCTTGGAAAAATTTGAGTAAAACAGTATACAAAATACAAATCTTCCTAAAGTAATAATATGTAATGTATAATATATATCGCTGTCGTTGCACTACTTCAGCTTGTATATTGTGTCATTATGATAATACAATATTTATATTTGTTGATTTTTCTTTACATTTAAATAAACTACTATCGTAGAGTGTAAGATAATTAGAGAGTGAGAGATATACATGACTTTTGACATTGTATTATAACTTATAACTGACTTGGCCGCAGACAATGAATTTAATATGTTCTTCGTGAACACTATCAAAGGAAGGAAATATATTATGATAAAGTTCTGAGTATAGAGTGTAATGTAATGTATATAGTAATCAGTCACTGATAGTAATAGGTATAATATTTAAATTGTACTTTGGGCTTATATCATGTGTAATGTGTAATTTGTGTACACACACAAATACATAAATTCAAATATAGACGGAGAAAAACTGAGAAAAGGACAATACATACATTTTACTAACCTGATGAACATTTTCAAGAACACATTTTGTTATCATTATATTCTTGTTCTATAATACTGTAATAATAATAATGATAGCAAGTGACAAAATTACTCATCGTTCGAGCCATTGATCTGTGATTAAAACTAGATTTCTTCTTCTTCTTCAGAATTTCTTTGAATTCAATACACACACAAGGTTGAACAATGCCGTCGGCATTACGAAAAAAAGAAAGAAACTTGGTAATTTATGTTTATCAAGTATTATCTATTTCAAGGAATCTATGCATAATCTACACACTCATACATTCTTCTACTATCTATAGTATACTTGAATATTATACAAGGATAATACAAATATGTTTTCTAGAAATAGGAATTTAGAAGAGAAGAATAAATAACATTTCTATTTTTATTTTACAAGTTTTTCTCTAAAAAATACAAGTCGGTGACTTCATCTAGTATGATCTAGAGACTATAATATACATATATAGACACTTTTTTCTCAACAGTTGAGTGAAGTTGAGCAAACTTCACACCATGAAAATCTTTCATATTGTCACTGCCTCGAAAATATTATCACCTACTGTCTAAAAAACATTATAGTACTTTGTGACATTATTTGTAGGGACCAACTGGGCATACATTAACATGATTTTGTCATTGGAAGAATTGTATTGAGAATTGAGAAGAAAAAAAAAGCAAGGAAGCTCAAACTAATCCGATAGCATAATATTATCAAATTAAAAATTAAAAAGTTGAATAGACAGAGCAAATTATCATCACGGACTAGTCCTTTGCGATAGTATAGTAGTGTGTACATTGTGTAATAGATATTAGATCAATCACATCAATTTTTCTCTTCCATCTTTCAAATCTGATAAAAAAATTTCAGAAAATAAGATGTGAAGAAGTTGAGGAGTGGGAGAGAAAACAGAAGATATCAAAAATCCAATCCGTTTTTGACAAACATGTATAATAGCAATATATATATACACATAAATGTACTGAAATTTATCATGTTATACATATAATATTATTATATATGCGCTTACAAAATGTTGGTTTTAGATTTTATATTAATTGTTGAAAGAGAAAAGAGGCAAAAAGTTATAGCTATAACCTATAATATGTAATATTGGAGGTAGTTATTATTTTACTAAAATTTTTGTGCATTGAAAAATGTTATACACGTTACACGTTATATTATACAATATTATTATTATGCTATAATATTATACCAGTTGCTCATTTTCATCATCTGCTCCTAGCTCCTATATATGTTTTGAGTGAACCTATAATCTTTTTCTTTTTTTTCTTCCTCCTATTTACTTTAGTGGAATGAGTGAGATTTTTTTTTTTCAACCGCATACAGCAGACGAGTGTAAAACTTTGAGTGTCAGATTGTATGTATTTTGAATCCAAGTATAGAGAATAGAGAATGAACAAGAGGTGTAATAATCAAACTTCAACTTTGTTCATTTTTCCTTCTACTTCTTTTTCGTCTTCTCTATTTCATCGACAATCGACACAACACAACGATTTAATTCTACATTCTAGGAGTAGTTTGTGTAGATATATATGGTATATAACCGACGTGTAACACCATTAGGTATACACTACACATATACTATACTAAATTGTAACAAAATATTATTGGTATTATTATGGATAAGTGTTAAATATTTATTTATTTTTTTGATAGTTATGTTGTTATTAGAAGTGAGAGACAGAGAGAGAGAGAGAGAGAGAGAAAACGAGAAAGAGAGGTTAAAGTTAAAAGGTATAGAATAGAAAATAGAAGAGAGGCAAAAGAGAACCACCATTGTGCCCTTGAGTTGAATTGGAAGTTGGAACATTGTAGCCAATGTTGGTTTTTGGATTATAATCAATTACACAAATTATATTTATTATTATGACTACTCCTTGCATTCCTATGTAACATGGTATTACCAACAACCGGCATACAGTATAATATAAAGTTAATATTACATATGTATGTGGAGAAACTCATGTATTTATGTATTTTATGTATCATGTACAATGCAGGTATAATGAAAAGAGTGTATAATATTATAGTAGTATCATTATGATGTATTATGTATAGACATCTCACTACTACAGTTAGACTGGAGTTCTTCCTCCTCTCTTCTTTTCCGTCTATCTATCATTTCTTACTTACTTACTTACTCTGGAAAAACGCCAGTAGACTGTGTATAAGGACTAAGGTATGTACTATGCACTATGCACACATGTCATGTGTAGAAAAACTGTCTGAAGAGGAGAGAAGTGTAAAATTATTACGTGAATTATACAAGCGAGGTATAAATTTTATGTGTGTATTCGAATTCGAATATTTGTATAGTTGGCCAGTAGTGTGTATTTTGTTACCTGGATTGTGTGTGGATTGTGGATTGTATAATATACAAAAGCGGGCTTGAATAGCGCTTGTGAGTGAAACGGAAAAATTAATTGTACGTAATTAAATGAAAATACGAGAGTGGGAGAGAAAAAGAAAGAAAGAGAAGGTGTGCTATAAACTAAAAAAGTTACACATGAAAAAAGAAGTATTAGTTTAATATATAATATCATATTATGGTTCCAAATAGTGGAACTGTAAACAAAAAAATTTATTACCTAATCCCTACTGCTGAACAACAACGAAACATAAAAAAAAGCACAAAGACAAAAGCGAAGAACAGAGCGAGAGGAGTTTTAGGTGGTTTTTAGTTTTTCGTTGGATTCACAATCACTTTTTAACCTGACTTGCGATGTGATTAACTCAGGTGATTAGGATGAAAGCAAAAGTTGAATTTTATGAGGATGATGAGCGAGCAGCATTAACGTTTGATTTCCGACTCTTGACTCTGCTTCTTTTTATTTCTTCACAACTGTGCGTAAAATTTGTGTAATACAATAATAATAGGTATGTACAAAGGTGTAGACTAAGAAACTATAGACACATGACGACGTTATGTATGCTACAAGATTGATATATATATATATATATATAATATTATATGAAGTATACCTATATTTAGTCATATATTTTTTATATCGGGAAACAGGAAAAATTAGTCATATTTTGAAAGAGAGTTGAAAAACTTGTAGTTTATCTAATAATTTTTATTGTACATTTTTTAATTCTCCTAATGCCATTATAATATTCTAATGCCATTATAATATTCTAATGCCTAAGCACAGCCTGTTAAACAAACAAAGCAGTACTAGACACTAGATACTAGGTACATCGTACTAACAAGTTTAAGTACGCCAAAATGTTAGTGGTAAAGTAAGTAAGTAATATGTGTTTCATTAAATAAAGAGATTCTCATTTTTCAATTAAGAAACATGTATTTCTTTTTTCATCTACATTTGTTTCCTTTTTTGTACACATCTAACATCTAATTCATTAAAATTTACAATGTACAAAGAAGAAAGAAAAAGTCAGTAAGTATGGAGTGGGCTGGACACTGGACAGGAAGGAGCAACGTATTGTAAATTGTAAATTTAAGGTTTGTATAAAATAACATGTAAAAGATATAAGGTATATCCATGCATACAAATAAATACATTTACAGCTAAAATGGAGATAGATGTAGTTCTCCATGTACAATTAACGCATCACTTTAGAGTTTAGAGGAAACTGGTGGGTAGTTAGCGTTCTGCTAAGTGCGAATGATTATTATATGTGTGCACACGTACGTACGCGTACCGTCACTTTGCTGTGTACAATAATATGAAGCATCTTGCTCTCATTATATTATGCAATTTGTACATAATACATTTCTCAAGTTAGCGAGGTGTGTGTGGTATTTAGTTTGTAAATATTGGACATGGAGAATTAAATACAAATAATTTTAAGGACACACATGCTCCTTTCTTTCGATAAAAAATACGCGTCATTTTAGTTTCTTGAATCATTATTATCAATAGTCAATCATCAATTATTATGATAACTTTTATGTAACATTTATGTACTCTGTTTTATAAACGAGAAATAGTAAAACTAATAATAATGTACAATCTCGTCCAAATTTGTAAGGAAATGGGGCAGTAATAAATATGGAATCATCATATCAAGTATCCAGTATTTATTTGGGTTTGTGTAAACTGTAAACTGTAAATTCACAGTAAATTTCATCTATTTATCACGTGTGTGTCTGAAATAACGCCATCCGTGTTTTTGTTGTTACTGTTATGAAAGTTTGATGATGATATTGTAGATTATAGGATTATCATACATCAAATACTTACACGTTCCATAATGTAAACTCAAAAGTATCATTACAATGATGATTGTGTTATGAGACGGTTCATGGTTCGTGGTACGGTTTACGGTTCATAAGGTCCTGATGATGAAAAAGTACCAATACTATTGTACAACTCATCCTTAATAATGATAATAACGTTTGTTTACTTTCTTGTTGGGCAAATAGGCTGTTTCGTATTCCTTGAAACAAAATAGATTTTCAATCTCAATCTTGTGTGTCAATTTATAGAATTGACTGTGTGTCCGGAGGAATGTCTTGGTTGGTATTAGTATGTAGAATAGAATAGAGAAGTGATTTTCATCCCTACAAACTCCAAACATTGTCCTTCGTCATAATGTATATTATTGATAAGGTCATTGGAGAGGACACCTAAACGGTACAGAAAAGTGAGAGATAGTTCGTTATAGATCGTGTGTGTAGTGTGTACTCTGTACATATTATCGATATGTGTAAATTGTAAATACGGACGAGAGAGACAGAGGGGCAGAGATACAACGACAGAGAGAGAGAGAGAGAGAAGAAAAGAGAGTGAGTGAGTGAGAGCGATAGATAAGTTGAACATTGAACATGGTAGCTGTTCACAGTGACAGATTGTCTTCGGTCTTTCTCACACGACTTTAAACTTGTGATAATGAGAAGGGGAGCAAGTGTACTGATATGAGAGATGAGTATTTTGTCGGCATAAATAATTGTTTCCTAGAATAAGTCCAAGAGTTCTAAGTTTCTAACAAACGGTGGGTGATCTGACGATCTAGTGATACTTGGCGCCTGTGAGCCAAAAGGGGTCCAGTCGCGAGCCACTACCTGCGGTGATTATTTACATTATAGCTCTCTGTATATATTATATTATTATTATTATTCCTCTCCTCTTCTCTTCCTCTTCCCTTTCTTGTGTTCTTGTGTTTCTATGTTTTTCTGTCTGTCTGCTCTTTTCTGCGGACCTACGAACTAGTAACACTTTTAAAGTCCTTTTGCTCAGGTCTCAGTTCTCAGTTCACAACGTTGTTCCTTGTTCCTTGTTCGTTGTACATTTCTTTATTTTTTGACCCCTCTTCTTCATAGTCATGTTGAGTTGAGAAAGCGAAAGAGAAACAGAAACAGTCTCTGGTCTCTGTTCAACCACTGTCTCCGTGTTTGCTGTTCACATGTACTTTATACATATTTATGTTCTTTACTCCCTACTTGATATGATGGAGAAGAAGAAGAAGAGAAAAAAAAACTTTATTTTTCAAAGAAATAAATTCATTATACGCTTAACAGTATACAACAAACACACAAAGTCTTCTTCCGTGTCTAGAGTCTAGTAGAGCTTCTTACCTTTGTATTATACACAAGAATTTAAATTTGAATTGGAATTGAGTATGTGTGTGCAAAGGGATTTCAAATCATCATGGAATATAATATTTTTATTAAACATGATGATATCTTCTTTAGATCCTTTGTATAAAGTACCAGCATTCAATATTCATGCACTTGCACATGCATATGTATGTACATGTACAAATATATTATTATTATTATTACGTATTACCTACATGTATTAACCTCATGCAATCGGAGTATATTATATTTATTTTGTACTATAGCCAGTAAATAATAAAATATTTATTATGTTTT
>JAQGBH010006497.1:0-12400 GCA_034698265.1 Sminthurinus aureus | reverse complement strand
AATGACCCGAAAGGTCACCCGGGTATATAAAAAGTGTTTCCGGGCGTTTTTAACTATTTTTAGAGGTATAGCGTGATTTGTCACAACGCTATAGGGGTATAGCGTGAAATACTGAGACCCTACATTTGAGGTAAGGTTCAAAACTCAAAGCAAGACGAGAGAGGAGAGAGACGAGAGGATAGTAAAATATTATAAATTTATATTTAAATAGTTTCGTATAATTAAAAACACATTATATTTTCTGGTAGTAATTTAGTAAAAGGCCATTTATCAATAATACTAAAATACTAATTACTACATCCTGCACTTTGAAAACAAGTTATTCCTATATACACCGTAGTTTCAGGAATTTAGAAAACAAACCTATAAACTGTACAGCAAAATTATTTTAAAATATTATTTATCTTGAGATTGTGAATTGTAAAAGTTGTATTTAAAATTTAAAACACATGCACACATATAGAAATGCAGGACAAAGGTCAGGGTTTATATTATAACTAGTTATTAGTCAAAAACCACTCCATATTTATTTTTTTTGGAGTTTTTTTGTTTTTTTTTTCAATGTTGTTTCAATTAAATTATATTATTATATTTGTGGAGGTGATGTAATTAAGTAATTGTAAATAATTTTATACCAACGAGCAACACGAAACACGAGTATAAAATTAATTATCTAAGAAACAGTAAAATACAAAAGTATAATACACAGTACACAGTAATTTGCCGTGATAAAAATTATCTACAAGAAGAAGCAAAATGTCACTTAGGGAATTTTTGGATGCTGATTGTGGTCAATTAAATCCCGTGTTAAAAGTTGCATCACATTTTACTCAAGATGTATCATTACGGGATACTTTGGCTGCTGGGATCGGATTCGGTGCTGCAGCCGCCGCAGTTGCAGGTTCTTCTTCATCAATTCAGCATGATCCGGTAAATATTTATACTTATTTATATCATATTATTATCATGTATCAATTATTTACTTATTTTACTTTTTCAATACAATGTTTAAAATATTTGTTTATGCTTATATATTTAAGCATAATGATAATTTGAATGGAATAATAGTAATTGTGAAGTTATGAATTATTGTCTAATGTTTTATTTTAAATTTTTGATAGTATTTACGTCATTCCGAAGTTTCTACTCCACAACTATTACCCCCTACAACATTTCAAATGGATTCCTTATTACGAGAAATTCAATCAATGGAAAATTCACAGACTGGACCCATATCAAGACCTGTAGTTCCTGGACCTTCAATTGGTCAGCAACTTTCTGGACAAAATTGGGCTCAAGATTTTCTAAAAGATGAACGTTCATTAAAAGTTACAAGTGCTGTATGGGCAAATGATTTTTTCTCAGCTGAATTAGATCCAGTTTGGGATAATAATAATGCTAGAGAAAACTATTCTCTTCCCTCTCTTCAACGTCTTCATCAACATCATCCTTCTCCTCATGAACTTTCACAAATTGATGATGTTCAAGCCAACTATCAATTACCTACAGCTAAACAACTTTTAAATGATGATAAATGGGCAGATGATTTTGCATTAGACCAACAAAACCCTTCATCATTTTCATTGGGTCATCTTGATAGTAGTAGTAGACATAATGTTATTCCTTCATCAATAGAAAGAACAGAATTAATGGCAACAGCTGATGATTTGATGAAACAAATTTCAGATCCTTCAATTCAAGCTACAGAGTTTATGAATTTTGTTGAAAAAATAAGTTCAGGTGAAATTACTTTTGATGAGAAAAATAAAAATGAAACAATAACTCAAGGTGCTACAAGTAATACTACTACTATAGCAGATGGAAAATCGGCTGCAGATATTTGGGCTTCAGAATATACACAAGGAAAAGAATTTCAAACAACATCCATAAATCAAGCAGACTGGGCAGAAGAATTTGCTACACAACATCGTGTATTAGGTCCACCATCTGAAGAAACAGTAAACGACAAAGAAGACTTTTGGTTAAAACTTCAAGAAGAATGGGATAGATTGGCTCAAGAAGATGATGAAACTTCTTCAACACATCCGTGGCTCACAGAAACAGCTCTACAACAATTAGGAGATCAACAATATACTTTTAATGAAGAAAATCCTTTTATTGAATCCCAAGATCCTTTAACTGAAGGAAAAAGGAAATTATTAGAAGGAGATATACCAAGTGCTGTCCTTTTATTTGAATCAGCTGTACAAAAATATCCTGATAATCCTGAATGTTGGCTTCTTCTTGGTACTACTCAAGCTCAAAATGAACAAGATCCTCTCGCCATAACTGCTCTCAATAAATGCCTTCAATTACAACCTGAAAATTTGACCGCTCTCATGGGTCTTGCTGCTTCTTTTACCAATGAGTCTTATCATCTTCAAGCTGCCAACGCACTCAAAGTAAGCAAATACGCACATTTGTTTTGTATACTATACTTTAATATTATTATAATATCATGGATATGAGTATATTATAATTTCAAAAATTTTACAACAATATTATGATACAGAGTCATACTTTGTTTTTGTATTGTCTGTACTGTGTATTTTATTTATAATATCATTAACGTGTAACTCTTCTGGTGTAGATTTTCATCATATCTTTTTTTTTTTTCATTACTTAAGTTGTACAAAAATGTACCATAACATTTGAGTATAAAGTATAAACCGAGCACACATGCATTTCTAACATGAATGTCTTATATGTATATACATGAATATAAGTATATCTCAGTACTTTAACCCAAAAAAGTATAAATTTTGAGGCTCCTTGGATATAGTAGTTTGTATAAAGTATGATATTATATAATATATCCCACATTGTGTGTGTGTGTGTGTTCCCTTTATGCTTCATGATACAAAAGGGTCTAAAGATATATTTATAGTAGTAGTATAGTATAAAGTATTATTATATCTATCATTTTATTTGAATTGTATGTGAGATGTGAGAATAGGGTCGTGGTTAGTTTTATTGAAAGGTACAAATTTCCTTGTACATATACATATGATATGTGTATAGATATATGCTAATGGCTATCATTACATTTTATGCATAGACAAATTTACATTACTTTACATGTAGTTATTCTGGTGGTGTGTACTTAAATCCTATAGCATAAAACGTATTGCCTCAGGACTCAGAATTCATTGATATTTTCAAGTATCTCAGCATTCTCATAAGTCTTTCCTTCGAACATGTTCAAATACTATAATGTGTTGTTGGGCAAATATATACGCCTGAAGTTGTGTAAATGCACCTTTTTTAATAATCCATAAACTCATCAGAAGTATAAAACCTCTTCTACATATTATTACCGTGCCTTTGTATTTTTTCACACGGATAAAGTACTCAAATCTATTATATTATAAATTATAATAATCCAAAAGGTCAGTAAGATATTTTTTCTTTATGGACATATTAGAACTAATAATTATTAGTAGTATTTTAAACCATTTTAAATCAGAAAATTTCGATTTATTTTAAAATTTAAGTCTCATAATAATATTATATCTTTCTTTGATTAAAAGACTTTGGATTCGTTCCATCTTTCCAATTATGTATTAAATTTGCGCGAAACGAGCTGAAAATTTGAAAATTATCCATTGCTCTGGCCTCCGATATGGGGCCTTATTCCTTTGTCAAAGTTATTTTTTAGTTTTATTGCATAGTTTATGTTTTTTAGAACCGTTCCATAGTATAGAAACTAGAACATACTAATGTTATTAGAGAATACTCAAAGTATGCTCATAATATTATAGTGCTTCCAATTTACTCTTCAAATAAATATGGCAATACAAATTACAGTCTTTGGCTGTGTAGTACACAGTGTGTACACTAAATTCCAGTAATATTAATACACTCTGAAATTATTCAATACTATTTCATTGGTATTTATTTATTCCAGAGGTGGCTCAAAGGTAATCCAAAGTACAGTGCAATAATCAGAGAGGATGTATCACCATTGGTTACAAAAACTACATCCATTTTACCTAGGTAAGAATATGTTTGTTCATCCATCTTTGTAATTTGTTATTTCATTATTACATTATATGTTATATGTACATAGACGCATGGAATTAAAAGTCAATGTATGTAACATGGTTACCACTACACTATGAAAACTCAGACATAATATTTGTCGTCGTTCAAGAATATTATAATATTTTAAACTAATAATAAATAATACTAATAATATTAATTTCTCATTACTTTTAGTGAGGAGCTTGCACAAGTTCAACGTTGGTTTATGCAAGCTGCTCGTATAAATCCAACAGGAACTGGGATAGATCCTGACGTTCAAAGTGGCCTTGGAATATTATTTAACTTGGGTAAAAATGAATAGAATAACCAATATTTTTTTTAGAATAACCATAAGTTCATGATATTATACTAGTATTTTATTAGTTTTATAGTACGTGAATGATTGACTGTACGGTATGTATATACTTTATAAATTTTAGGTGCAGAATACGATAAAGCTGCAGATTGCTTCCAGGCGGCTTTGACTGTTAATCCGGATGTAAGTTGAATTGATGATAACATTCATGTTTTTTTTTGTTTGTAGTTCATAGTATTTTTTTTACTATTTGTTATTTGGTTTGTATATTATTATAATTATGTGTAGGATATTTTAGAAAAACCTAAGATGCATATTATAATATGTTTATATTAGTGTTTAGGTAATGTTTTTTCTTTAATAACAATACAGTATTGTTTGCTCCTTGATTTATTATTTCTTCAAATTCTAAGCGTTTTCATCTTTTTAAGCTCATAAAATGTAACGTTAAAGAACTTTTATATTCATTTTGATTTAAAATTTCCACACTGTATTAGTAATACTTTGTTTTTTATTTTGCTACAGAAATTCAGAATCCGTAGTTTAACATTCAACAGTATTTCATATAGTTACTACATATACCTATTAAGATTCTAAGGTCTTGTTCTCTACAAATATATATTGTATAGTATAATATAGTATACAAATCTGTATAGGTATTACTCAGCTGGAAATGGAAACATTGAATAGCTATAACTAAAAAATAAATTTGAACTTTAGGATTCATTATTATGGAACCGATTGGGAGCAACACTTGCAAATGGAGGAAAATCTGCAGAAGCTATCGGAGCATATCGTCGATCTCTCGAGATTTCTCCAGGATTTATTCGAACTCGTTATAATCTTGGAATTTCATGTATTAACTTGGGAGTCTACAGGTACATAATACATCATCATTTTTTAACATTATTATTCGTTATTCATTAATAATTGATATACAGCGTATAATTTTGTTACAGGAGTAATACTATAAATATCAAACTACATGCATTAGTAGTTTATAGTTCTTGATAGCAACAATATTAAACCTTCTGTGATTCTAAATATTGTAGGGAAGCAGCAGAGCATTTTCTTTCATCATTGAACATTCAAGCTGCTGGGAGATCGGGAGAAAGTTCCGCTAGTGAAAGTCGTAACGTAATGTCTGATTCTATTTGGTCATCGTTGCGTATGATATTACATTTGCTAGATCGAAGTGATTTGACACATTTAGTCGACTCCAGGTAAATCAAAAATTTGTACACAATAACATAATGTTACATTCAAAGTTCTTCTAAACTCACTTCTTGCTTCCGCTATCAATGTATACAACGTATACATAGCCCGAAATGCATAGAGGTGAACAGCGCCCTACGAACCACTTGTGTTTCGGGTTTCGTGGTATAAAGGTTGTGGATTGTGGATAGACATTTTGTAGATTGGAGTGCATGTAATTTTATAATCATGTCAGTCATCCTTTTGTACTAAATTACAAGAGAAGTGAGCTCACGTGAACTTTGAATGTGAACAGATATGTTTTGAAATTTTGAACAAGAGCTCATTGTATTGATCTCATTTTATTTTATAGCTAACGGATTCAAATTTTACCAATTTTATAAATACTGTTTTTGTTTTTGGATCTTTTCAGGGATTTACAAGCGCTCAACAGGGAATTTCAGATTCACTCTTAGAGTACGTTTACATCAAACTTGTACTAATATTATAATTATTTAAACTTTCAAGTAAGTACACTGTAAAACTTACATATATAATATATTATACATACAGTATGCATACATTACATGAAATTTTACAATATAGTACGTTTCAAAAGTTAAGGTACCTGTAAAATAATATTTTGAATACAACGACTATCAAAATATATAGTTAGAGCAAAGCGATTGTGATAAGACGTTTTCTAGTATAGCTAATTTTAGACATGGGGCTGCATAAAAGTACATCGAATCAATGAGAAACATTTTTGACAACCTCAGTACTTCTTAAAAGATTACAATAATAATTCTTTTGCTCCTCAATAATGTTACAACAATTTGTATGATAATCATTCTTCGCATGCTTAGTATAGTTAATGGTTTCTTCATTACAGAGTTTTGTTCTTTCATACATGTTTATTTTTATTTTTTTTTCATGTAGTACAAATAATTTTCGGCAGTTTTCTCTTCATTAAGCTGTGTCTACGCTGTTTCATTTTTAGACAAATTTTATGTAAATCTTCGAATATTGGCATTTTCTTTCGAATTCAAAAATTAATATGTAATTGTAAGAAATATGTACGTAACAAGAGAACAGTACAAAAACCGAAATTTCACGGAATTCAATCATCAACATTTGGAATTGAAATACTTTCAACGTACGAAGTATGATAGGTTTTGCTGGTGTTATTCTTGATTTTTTTCAGGAACTTTTCTTTTAATTTTTCATTCAGTTGAGCATCATTGTACTTTGAATAGAATTCAAGGTTCAATGGTGAATTGGTGCATTTGGCTTTGATTTAGGACGATTGCTGCACTATCATTATTATATTAAAATTTACACGGGTAGAAATGTAGAACACGTCACATTCATATCTCTATTAATGTGAAGTACAGGCGAGTGAACTAAAATCATTGTAATTGTGATTAAAATTATATGCTGAACTACTTTAAAATACCGACGACTTGTCGATTGTATAATCAATTTGAATTGATTTCGAAACATTTGACTACTTTGTGGAAGTTTATGCAAACAGCTCCCGTCCTATATGTAGTGCGTGAAATGTGAGCAGTTTCAATTAAGGAAAAGTGGTTCTTAAAGATTTTAATCATGACACACATGATGGTAAAACATTTTTAAAAAATACAAGTTCCCTTCGAGTTGTCGATTTCCTACTCGTGGGAGGAGCCGATTGAATTTTCAAACAGTGGGGTATCTTTGCCCATTTTTTTCTACTCATATACCTTGCGCTTTTCGGATTCCACATGTCCAAGTCGACCTACTTTTCGACTGAATTGCATTTGTTTGTGGGCATGCAAAACTTACCCTCGGTGAGCTATTGAAAACCCCACAAATCCATCCATGATTCGACTACTGATTAGATTTTATTAGGCAGATTTTGAAATCTACAGCACATGATGTAGAAAGCGATTCTTTCGAAAGTTCCTGTTTGGAACTTTATTCCGATTTTTGGTCCATCTTCCCTGCTAAGTCAACGGATAGAAAAGGTCCAGATTCTATCAAAACGTTTTCAAACACCAGTTAATCACGTTTTTATTCTGTTATAACACGAGAATGTAAAGTGGGTCAAATTGTTTGCTAGCTTTCAATGAAGTTCTTTCTTAAGCGATGAGAGATGTGTTGATTTCATTCACTTCGATGGTGCATCTATTTGGTAACAAAATCCGAAGTTCTCTTTAAAACTTGTTACAAGCCTATTTCGGGTGTGGAAAGGACCATGTCGTTACGACAAGCACTGCGAGTGACCTCTCGTTTCCGCATTTTAACAATGGTGCAGTCTATTTTGTAACGCCGCTTCAAAGAATTTTGAAGCATCTCAGTTCCTACTTTTAAAATACAAAGTTTACGTAGTACAAAGTTTGTATACTTAATAGACAACGCCGAATTCCAAACAGAACTTTCCGAACGTCCCAAAAAGTTGGTGGAAAATTCTGTTGCTGACCACGTTTCTGTTTTAATCGCTTTAGAAGTTCCTGAATGAGAATGCTGTTAGAAAACTCAAATGGGAAGATCAAATCTACGCTGGCTTTACTTTCCAGTCCCAGGTACCTAACCACTTGGGGTTTGTGAAAGCTGTAAGGTGTTTTAAAATCTCTGCCCCTATCCCACTAATGTCCCGTTTTTTGGAGATTCTAATCTAAACATGATAAAAAATAACAAGTCTATTGCGAATACTGTATATCTCTTGACTCGACAACATTGTTCAAACAAGCCGTTACAAGCTTGTTTGAACTATATTCCTTGAACATGTACAAAAATAAATGATCCCTTCGTCCTTCGTCGTCTATTATTTTGACGAATGTCCCGTGTAAATGAGAGGAACGTGAATATTTCAAAAACCTCATGACAAGCCGAATTTTGGTCAACAAATGTCGAAAAATTTTAATGACGATGGCAGAGCTGGGCAGTCTAGGCGGATTATTATCATAACAAAATGAGTCGGGCAGAAAAAAGTCAGTTTTAAAGGACCGTGTTTGTTTGTCTCTTATAACAAATGAAATTTACCCGTAAACCATCCACCTGACATTTTAATACTGTAGTAACTAGTAACAAACATATAATGTAACGATCCCCAAGTTCTTCGTTGCCAGACGGTAAATGTCCAGTATGAAATAGACAAGGAACTATTTAAAAAATCTTACTAACAAGCTGAATTTTGGTCAACAAATGTCGAAAAATTTTATAACGAGGAGTGGGCAATCTAGGCGGATTATTATCATAACAAATCGTTTTCTTGATGCGGTTTGAACATACTGTTAAGTACTTTAAATGTTTTCCACGAAAAGTCCGTTTAAGGTAAAATGTAGTTGTCATTCCAGTTTCTTAGTCTTTCGAACGTGGATCTTATGTACGATTATAATGCGTCGCGTGTTGGTGGTAATATCCCTTGATCCTTTCAATGTAGAATAGGTATATGGGCCTTAAACAGAACTCCAGGGAATCAAGGAGCGAATCGTCGTCGTTGTAAACAGAATAATGATCTTAATTCATTGTAACTGATCGAAGTCTCAGTTGAACTTCCATCTCCTTACCCAGCCGTTCTGACCTTTAATATATTCATATCTCAATCGAGGTTTCCACGTTTCGATGGGTTTGGAAGGTGATGTATCACCATTTTGATTTAAAACGATGTCAAAACTGTGACGAGTTTAATCCTTTCGAAAGATGATTGACGATAAAGCTGGCGTCACATTTTTTATGTCTTTTAAATTTTGTTAGTTGGACAACTCTCTAGAATTAGTTCGAAAACTTGCGAATTATCTTGAGGTTTGCTTGTTCTTTGTAAGTACTTTGTTACGTTTTCCGTTTTGGGGGATTTGAACACATTTCCATAAACATGCTCTTTAGCTCTTCAAGCCCTCTCCCTAACTTTGATTACTTAGAATCGTTAAAGGATTTACGAAGAGTAAGAATCTATTGGTGATTCAGAAGTCTAACAGACAGAACGAAGTCCATTAAATGAAAAAACACATGCAGATCAGTAGTTAAGGTCAGTGTACCCTTTATTGGTTGATGGTAAATATTTTGTATTTTGAAACAGTTTATATCTGGGTATGCTAAAAGTTGAGAAATGTGATATTGGGGGTTATCTTCTCAAAACCAAAATATCCTGTATATATATACGATATTTTGGATATAAAAGAAGATAACCCTCGATATGCTCAATGTTGCATGACTTGAAAGGTTTGTTTTTATTTTAGGTACATAAATTAAAAGCTTACTATGTCATTAATGAGTACTTTATTTTCAATTCCAAATTTTGATAAGGCTTCCGTTAAAGTCGGTACCTACTGTACGAATTTTTATTTTTTTATACACACAAATGAAAATTATATAGGTAATAGGTAATATCTAGGCATATGTCATGAATTCTCTAGGTATATAAATTTTCTTCTTTCATTTATCTGTTTTTGTTTAAACCCTGCGTTAATGTTTTTCAAAATATAAAGTAATTGTATTATGTTTTAGTTGAAAAAAATAATAGGGAAGGATACATGTAACGAATTTAGGGAAAAGATTGTGGTGCTTTGTAGAAAATTAAATGTGACATACAGTATAGTTTATGTTGTATGTTACAAGTTGCAGAAAGAAAATTCCCAAAGATGTTGCATATTATTCATCTTATTTTTAATTTATAACATAATTTAGATGTTACATACATACTGTAAGAATGTCTATGAATTTTATAATAGCAGGTATAAAAGTATGAGCTGTAGTATGACAAGCGTTTATTATGTAAAATCGATAATCCGTGTAAGGATTCTTGTGATATTTGAACACTATAAAATATTGAAACAAATGTAATTGTTTTTTCTTCTCTGTTTCCAACATAATTTTATCGTGGACCAATTTTATATATTTGCATACTGTATATTGTATACTTATTACTTATCCCTTACAAAATATCCTTAAGTAATCATATGAAGGACAGAAATTAAACATTTTATATCGGCAAAAGAAATGTAACAATTGAAAAATGAAAACGAAGATGAGTAAAATAAAAAAACAACCAACCAAATCACAAAGTTTTTCAGTTTCGTTGTATTATTTATGCATGATGTGGTGCGTAGGATAGTTACTTTTTTTGTCTTATAGTTCTTAAGTGTATCATAAGATGACAAATGATTTCGAATTGCTTTGATTCCAGGATCGTTGCAAAAAGTTAGCAAAAAGTAACGTTTTAAATGTATAATAATTAAGGGAACAGAGTTTCCGAAATTTATGAGACACCAAAACAATGTTTGAACAAGTAAGAAAAAATATATGAATTATGATTCATTAGAACGTCTTACGTTTATTCATTTTATGGCAGCATAAATATAATGCATAATATTATACATTAGCAATTATTAGCAATCATACAGCATTAAAATATTGTTCATACACATAATTTTTCAATATCTAAGGACTTAGTCATCGTTTCATATACCCTGTAAACTGTTCCATTTTACGTTGGACAAATACATCATATATATATAGAATATTCATGTCAACTGTCAATGTTTTCGTTATTTTATTAAAAATATTAGTAAAAGTATGTCAAAGTTTTCGAAAGTTTGCTTCACAATTCATAATACTTTGACGTTATAAAATAAGTTTTTGTACTACCGAATGCTACATTTTATGTAACTAATCTACACATGTACACAACTTGTAACTGGCTAGTGTGTGTAATACACACACTGTGTATGATACAGAAATTACAAAATTAGAAATACAAAAGTATTACAGTACAGTATGTATTCGTCACGTAACATCTCTCGTATTTCGCACTGTTATACATTTGTAGATATGTAAGTAGGTAAAACAAGTAAGTAATAACTTTGTAAATTATTTTTGTATTTGACATTAAGTATTGTAGTTTGAGTAAACACACTTATACATATTAAGTACAAATCTTATCTGCATATATACGCAGATCAAAATGAATCAGAAATTAAATTAAAATACATAGTATTATGTAACAACATACGGCTCTATTCACACTGTTAATACACAAAGAGTTTTTTTTGTGAGGTTCTCTGTTGTGTGTTGTGTTATTCATTTTTCAAACCGCCTGATAACCTCTTGGTTGTGGTTGTTCAGTAGAGGCTGGAGGAGGATTATTTCCATCAACATTTTGATAACCTTGTCTTCCTTGCTCTCTTCCAATGACTCCAGCAGGGCCAACTATGTCTTGGAATGCACCAGCCCATCCAATATTGTCAACATCACGATCTTTGAAAAGTTGGTAGAGGAACATGGCTAGAATTCAAAAAGTACAGGGGCATTATAAAAAAGTCTGAAAAATTTTCATCCAAAAATGAATCAAATGTAAAAGTATACTATAGAATGTACTATATTTAGCAAATCAAAAAGGAATTTTAGAATTTCACCTGTCACTGGCCGTAAGACTGCATTGGCAATTGCAAAACCAAAATAGATTCTTCCTCTTGTACCTGAAATTTGGAACAGAAAAGTATGCATGTGATAATAAATATACACATTTAATTAATAATATATTTGGTATAATGCAAGGTACATGTGTAGTATTTATATATTCTTTGTTATATGATCTTATTGTGTCAAAATTTTCTCTTACCTCCCCAAGGCCAATAGAGCGAAAGTGTTACAGCATCCAATACGATGATTGACAAATTTACCAAAACTGCCTAGAAAATATTACACATCATAAGAATTTAAATTGTGTTTTGTACATATTATGTAAACGAACATAAAGTGTATATCAGTACAGGCTCACAATCTTTCCATTATGGAAAAAATACGAGAATCTCACAATCTTTTTCCATCAAAACCATCTAGCGAATTGATGGCAAAATCATTTTCATTTGGATGGATTTGATGGAA
>JAQGBH010006496.1:0-12401 GCA_034698265.1 Sminthurinus aureus | reverse complement strand
TTTGGTCCGAATTGGTTGATATAATGGGGGGACTACTGTATATACAAAAAAAACTATGTCTATGTATATATAAATAAATACATACATGTTTAGCTGAAGCACATAGTTTGATGACCGTAACATATTATTGTTATTTTAAAATTATAAATAAAAAATTGCAAGAGACTTAAATGTATATAATATAATGAAAGCATCAGTATTTATAAGAGGAGAGATATACATAGGAAATCAGCATATAGATTTCCAGCCATTGTCATTTATTGTCAAAATTTACTATACATGGATGTTGAGAAAAGTACATAGTATAGTATCATTATGCTACTTATGTGTATTTAAAATATAATTTTCAAATTGAACTCAAATCAAATTGTGTCCAAGTATGTATGAATGTTGAAGGTACATTGAAATTTGATTGTCCTTTAAACAAAGTGTTTGTCATTAAATAAGGATAAATAGTGATGGTTGTCATTAAAACTTGTTGATGTTTCTATGTCAGTATAATGACTATGAGAAAAATCATACAGATGGATACGCATTATGATCCGTAAGATGTATAATATATTATCCATTATTATTATTATTATTCATATGAATAACATGGGAATAAATGGATTGTGATTGTTGCCGCATACTGATTGAGAATGATGATCGCTCCATTCTTCATTGATGCACTTATCTGAAATGGAAAGCAAGGAAAAGGAAAGAAAGATGTGACTCAATCTACAACAGGTAGTCAGGAAGAGAGACTGCGAGAGTTTTTGGCACTGCTTTTTTTCCTTTTTAATGTGTGTGTACACATTTAATTTTTTCAAAGTACAAGTGTGGATATTTTTTGTTTTATTTTTAAGAAAATTTTCATTTGTACAGGGAATTAAATGTATATATATGTAGTTTGTACATTTAGATGACAAGTGTATGTGATATGTAATCCATGTTTAATGTTCAAGATTGAATCGTGTGGTACTTTGGTAGTTGTGGGTTTTAGTTTGTGCCTAGGGGTCACTGTCTCCTCATTATTTGCATAAGCTGTACTTATAACTAACGAGGAAGTATACAGTATTTGGTCCGAGTGTGCTAAACAGCTCAAAATCAGGCTTAGAAGAAACAAGTATCTAATAATTATTGTTATAGTAGTAGTAGTAGTAGTTAGTAGAGAATTTGAAATGAAGGAGATAAATAGGATACGGTAAATGATTAGTATTTTAAATCCCTTACAATGAGATGCAGATGAGAGAGGGAGATGAGTTGGATCCGCAGTACGTTAGAATACATAGAAGGAAGAAGAGTAAAGAGTAAACTGAGTTTTCTATCTACTAACGAGTGTCCAAAGTATTATATTATGTTTGTAACAAAGTGCATAATGGCAACAAAATGTCCAATGTCGGAAGCTTTCCTCTGCATACATATCGCTCTTGATGTGTATAATACGTATAATTACATCAAGTGATGAAGTTACGTTGGTTTTTAATTTGACAAATATTCAAGCCTTTGGTCTTGAGAAAAAAAAATGTAATTATTATTTTTCATTACGGTATATCTAAAATTTAGTTTCACAGCTTCATTTTATTCTTCAATTTTTTCAGCTTGACAATTTTTCTGGTGTATTCACCTGTACAGTAAATGATCAAATGATATTGTATACATATATATGTATACAATGAGAAATATATTGTATTGTATTGTATTGTATTGTATTTTCTTGATGAGATGAGGAGGCATCACAGGGAGTCAAACACTTAAAAGTTTCAAAAGTATTTGTTACCTTAATTTTTAAAAAATGAATAGTACACTTATCATTTATCATTGAAATTTTCTTGGAAATATTTATTAGATAGAAATTTAAGAGGAGAATGAAATCTGTTCATAACACTTTTAACAATTATTCAAGTAGGCAGAAGCAGAAAGTTGTAAGTACCCTGCAGGTAAATGGACCTTTTCCAGAGATGCGTACACACACTATACACACTCACACACACGCATGCATGTAAACATATATATTCATTTAAATATTTATTAGCAAATGTGCGTTTTCTTCTGTGAGTTGTTTAAGTTTTTTGATTCACGCACTGCCAACTTGTTTTTTCTTCTTATTCTTCTTCCTTCATCCTTCTATTCTCCTTCTTTAGTCTTGTCTTGGCAAAGCTTTACGTGATTTTGTTGTTGATCATGACGAAAATGGCGTCTTGCTCATGAATGAGCGACACTTAATCTTTTTTACATATGTGCAAAAATTGTTATCGAAACAACATGTAGATTCTCCGAGTCTACAACGTTCATTATTATACATTATATACAACCAATTATTATTATGATCAGCTTTATTATTACAGTAATAATAATCATGTAGGTAAAAAGGAAAGAAAGAAAGAAAGAAAAAGATTCAATTGATAATAATAAAGTACTTGTTCTTTATCAATTATTAAGACTAAGAATCCTATAGCAAAGTTGAATACATGAGTTGCATATAGTCTGTTAGTACGCATACATGTATATATCTAGGTATCTATGGATCTATGCATAAGCATGGCACAGGTGAAAGAGAAAAAGAAGAATACACTCATCATGATTTTCTACCAACTGAAGATTCACATGTGTACATGTATTTACCACGTAGTACACATATCACTTGTTTCTGTGGTATGAGATGAGAATGCGTGTAATCAATTCATTTGTGGGCATACGTACTTTTGACCAACAGAGTAGCTGTAAATTAAATATGAGGTATAAGCTCTCCGTTGTCAGCAACTCTAAACGAGACCTCTTACTAGTTTGACTTGGTTTTTTAGAGAATTGGCAATTGGTGTGGTACAGACAAGCTTCCGACTCTCTCACATCAAGTTCACGAAATTCATGAGAAAACGTATTTATTTTACTATAATACTGCGTTCCATGAAATGAAAATAAGCTGAAATTATATTATGAAGTTTGTGTGCCGCTACTATTTACTCCTATAATAAAATAAAATAACATAAAAACTTCATTCATGAATTTCTTGCCCTCTCATTAGACGTAATCAGGAATAACAGGAGAAGAAAGATGAGAAATATTTTCCGTACTAAGCAATCAAAATATAGGGTATGCTGTAAGTCCCTTGTTTTTTTCATCACGACATAATTTTCCACTGTCAACTATAGTTTGAACAAGGAAATTTTATGCATAATTGCCGATCCGGTAAAATTTTGTTTTATTCAAGCCGACGTTTTAGATACGTGACAAACATATTATGGATATTTCCTCGTTAAAATCAAATTGTATTACATGATTTTTCTTCCATTTAAAGTGTAGATAGTATTTGGTAGATATTCCTACAAATCGATTTTTTGACCCATAGATAAATACATGATACATTGATACATCATAGATTATCCCTAAATTGTGTACACATACCATTTGTAAAAACCCAACGGTTTTTAAGGCATTAAGCTCCTTTTTTTCTTACTCTGCTATAGTCTTCAGTACATTTCTTTGTAATGATGAGAGAATCGGATAGAACTTATTAAACTTTTTGTAAATATGAAAAAATTGAGTAAATTTTAAATTCCATATACAGTATGACTAGTGACTAGCTATCATGCAACTACTGACAATGTTGGACGTGCAACTCTCAGTAATCGAAACTGTAACTTGTTGTCTTCACTCCATCTGCTTTGTTTTCTTTGTTTTTGTTTACATCAAAGGAGAGGGTTCAAAAGGAAGAATGAAAGAAAGAAAACAATTTGTTGTTAATGGAGAGTAGCAAAAAGTTATTTGAACGTGTTTAAATCTCATTTTGACCAATGGCTTAATTGAAGGTTATTACTTGATGATGATAAGGAAGACTTGGTGAAAATATGAAGGAGATGAGAAAAGAGACAAACACCAGAGACATCGTGCACTTCTTCTTCATAGATAGATAGATAGACAGACATACACATGAGAGATTTGAAGAGAAAAAAAACAATTGAATGCAGTAAAGTTGATTGTAGTGCTAGGTAAAAAATTGCATGACAGGCCCATGTTACAAATTGAAACTATCTAACTATCTGTCTGTCCGACTGTCTGTCTCTCTGTCTTGCTTTCTGTCTAGGGTACAAGTAGCATAACGTTACTTTTTTGAAACGGAGGATTTGATAGTAGTTCATGTTTGAATGAAAGCATCTTCTTCTTTTAAGGTTTACTAGGCCATTTTACAGGTGCATATTGTGTGCAACCAGAATATATCCAGATTTATCATGAAATCTTGAAGAAAATGATTGTATTCACTCCATCAGAATAATGGTGGAAATATTTAAATGGAAATTACAAGTTTG
Organism: Sminthurinus aureus; assembly: GCA_034698265.1. Classification (NCBI taxonomy): domain Eukaryota; kingdom Metazoa; phylum Arthropoda; class Collembola; order Symphypleona; family Katiannidae; genus Sminthurinus; species Sminthurinus aureus. Next base: position 8,112 of record JAQGBH010006496.1, on the reverse strand, counting down.
ATAGATTTATTTATTTGTAACATCCAAATCATTTTGTGGCGTCTCTTACATCTTAGAAATTTTTGAAGAATGAAAAGACTGTCAAAATGTTCCTTCGTGTACTATTTTAAATAGTTATTTTGTCAATCATATCAGGCATAAATGTTTTTAGAACGATATAAAAGATTGTATACATAATATAATCTGTACTTGCGTACTGATTAGAGATACAAAGTACATATCAGTGAAGGTAATAATAATACAAAATGTACTACAAAGCGAAAAGAAAAAAAAAGTTGAAAGATATTCAGTGGAGTATATATGATGATGAAGTGAGACTAAATAACGGAACCCAAAAAAGGTTTGAATATGTGAGTCAAATTCACTTGCATCTTAGCTTGTGTCTTGTATCTTGTATCGTGTATCGTGTCTGTGCACGCGACAGGACTGATATGTATGTATGATAATTTTAAATGTATTGACTGACAATATTGTGAGTTCATAACATGAAAAAAGTATTTCACATGTCCATGTTACACGTTACATCATCTTCCACAGACAGGCATAGAAAATAGAAATGCATGTACAATGTACAACGTACATTGCACTCGTATATTTTACATGGATTATGATTTGCATACAGGAAAACATGATATGGTGTACAACGTACAAATAACTTACAACTCTCCCACAAGATCTCGTAGAGGTAATAAAAGAGGAAGAAGAAGAAGGAGGAGGGAGGGATGAAGAAAAATTCATGGAGATTTAATTTCTGGATAATCAACGAAAAATTGGTATAGTGCTATCAATCTCTAACTGTGTGAACAGCATTTTTTGTATCATGGTTTTCGTATACATCTATGTATATTTGTACATTGTATACGTCATGTATAATCGTGTATAAAGTACAAACATCGACGTGTATGGGGAACTGATGAAGTCAAAGTCGTGTTCGTGAATCGTGAATGACATCAAATGATGGACTTGGCTGATTGAGATTCTAATCCGGCGTATGTATAATGTATAAGTATGTGTACGAGGGTTTGTGTGTTTGTGATTGTGAGTGCAGAAGCCCGCCTCATCCGAATGAAACTTATGAGAATATGACTGACTGACTGACTGAAATGACAACTTTAACCTGTTTATATATTATTATTACCGTACGTCGTATGTATATCCCCCTTTACTCTCAACTATCCCTCACTATGGGAGGAGAGTGTTAGCGTGTTGTAGTTGGGCTAAAAAATGATTGATTATTCGATTTATATCTCCATGATTGATTCGACAGCCCTTTACTGATGGCACTACTACAGACTTGAACATTATGCTTTATACAGAATATTGCACGTATTATGTTCCGTTTTGTGTACTCTATGTACTTTTTTCCCTACATAATATTGTGTGAAGATGAAAGAAAATGTTTCTACTTTTGATTCTCAAACAATCGTGATTGAGGATAGTCTAATGAAAAGAAGCATTATATGATGTTGATTTTCCTCTTGAGAATTGTTTCATCGTGAAACCATTCAAATGTGCATACGTATAAGGAGATTTTGATTTGTACACAAAAAATAAACATTGGAACTCGAGACTCGAGTCTCAAGAGAAAGCCTCTTTTCTTCGTATTATAGGCATTGGGGTGACAAAAGTTTACGAATGTACGGTTAGCATGTAGTAAAGCATGCATATGTCTTCCGTCTTCAGCCTCTTGGTAAAAATTATGCTTCATCAGCATGTTTCTAAATATATCTTGTCAATAGATTTCAAATCATTGTGAATAAAATGCATGTACAATATGTAAAATGTAAAAGCCATGTATTTTATTATTAACAAATATGTACACCCTGTAAACCGATTATAAGTTTTACAATAATTATGAATTTTCTGTTGAACCAATCCATTATCTTAGCTGCATACCATATTATTGAATGGCTAGAAAAACTTTCCAAATTTCTATGTATTCATAAAAACATAATATTGATGCTTTGGAATTTGGATATCATTTTAAATGTTCTACAATCCTCCCGCCCCCGAAAAACCCTACGATCATAATGTAAAACTATATGTTAAATACACAGAACACTTGAATCAAACTTTTAGTTATAATGCTGAATGGTCAGTGTATGACCTAATCTTTTATTTCTCGATGCTTGATGTAGTTATGATAAATCAGCGCCGTGCTACAGTGTCAAGTGTCAAGACGTATAACGTGAGTGTTGGTAAAAATTGCTTAGTTGTGCGGGCTCAAGCGAATTCAAAGCATTTTTACAACCACATAAAAAATCATGGGTTATTTTTCTGTTAATGATGATTCTACGATTTCTTATTCCCTATAGGGTTAATTTTTACATAGTTATTACTTGATGTAAAAACTATCATAATATTTTGTGATCTAGTTAGTGATTTCTGTCCTATCGTTATGTGTGTACATTACATTATTATAAATGTTTTATTATCACAACTGAAAAGAAATAGAGATTGATCGTCCTGTTCAATGCTTGCAGATCAGAAACAAAGTCACGTAATTTCGTGAAAAGAGAGTGCTTGCTGCTCAAAAGTCAAAAGTGAGGAAAAAACTAAATGCAGTAGATATACAAACTGAAACTGTCGATCTTGTAAATATGTTTTTCATCTAACGATACACTATAAAGATCAATTTGTTTTGTACACGAAGTTGAATATTTTTTAAGGTTTTTTTGTGATATTAAGAAATTGCTTACGAAATGTAAGTATCATATTGATCTATTCAACAATATGTCATATTAAATAAAATAATGCCTTTAGCCTTTACTAAAGCCATTTACTCGATTAGTATTAAAACAGGCGTTGTACATTATCCTGTGTTCTGTCTTGTTTTTCGTATGAGCAATCTGATATCTGATTTTTGTTTGCTAAAGGAACAAACAAGACGGTAATTGTTGTATTTATACTCTCTGCGACCTTTAAGGAAAACTCTTCTCTGCATTATCCTGTCTGCAAAACGTCATGAATACTTGTGTGTGCATGCGTTTTTATTGTTTTTAGTACCACAGGATTAATCTGTACATAATGTTAACTTGGAATTGACCTAATTTTTGAATATATTTACTTTATATGTATATTATGATGATTTTTAATCTTTAGTACATTAACAATTTACTTTTTCTTGAGAATATCATCAAGACAGAAGAAATGAGGACAGTAAAGTTGTACGCAGAAAGTTTGAGGAAAAGACTTAGAACTGTAATTTGTTTGTGAGATATATATATATATAATATACAGAATAATTTTAGTATACATGCACACATTCACAAGATTTACCATTTCTAATAGATATATACAAATCCCTTTTCTGTTTTGTGTGATTCACAAACATTTGTAAACATCAGATCATTGTATTATTTGATTATAGTGTTTCCTAGTTTTGTACACCTGAGTTCAGTCTGTTTTAATACTTTGATGACGTCTATTTAAGAATAAACCAGCGTATTTAAATGGGAAGTGAAGACATAATATTGTACATGGACATTTACTTTTTTTCGTCATTGTTTTAAAAGTTTTCAGTTTGGTTTTATTCGAGTACTCACTGTTAGTACAGTATCTACGCTCAATAATAATGTTTCTTCTGTGCCTTTTTTGTGTATTGAACAAATTTTCCCTACATATGGAGTGTGGAGTGTAATTCTAATATAAATATTCTATTTCTTCGTCTGTGAAACATTATAAACCATAAGGTACATTTCTTTGAGATTTGACATTACTAAAATAGAATTTATGGAAATTTCTAAAACCAGTTGTAAGTTTCCTTTAAATTTTCTCAGTTCATTTTAAGTGCTTTGTGTACCGTACTTGATTTATGCTTGGAAAGGATGTATATTCTTAAGAAGTGATAGAAAGGATCTTGAATTAAATTGAAGAATCGATATAAAATGTATATGTATCTCGTTTTATGTAGAGAATGAGAATGTGTGTAGCACCTACTGTAGTCATGGATACGATTCGTAATTTCCGATACAGTAAAATTTTACTTCATCACAGGATGACAATAGCTCTAGTATACTATACTGTATACTGTATACAGTAGAATAGTGTAAAATTACTTTATTAGATTCTGAAGATGTGGGTAGTAAATATCTTTTGATGAAATACGTAAACACAAAAATAAGTAAGAGAAAGAGAGGAGGAGCAGTTGTGTGTGCTTTACTATTGATGTCCGGGAAATATTTTGATTTCGCATGTGTGTACATAAAGTGTAATCTAAACTTTCAAGGAGTAGCATTATACTGATACACATGTACATGTATAGTATATAAGTCTACTACAAAGTGTATGATTTCCAGTGACGTATACAACAAAAGAATGAATGGTGTTTGTGAGTTGTGAGTGTGCGGGTATACAAACATGTATAACCAGGATCCAGGAATATATAGTCCTTTTTGGTGCTATTGCGACGATGAGAGTCGACGTAAATAAAGTAGGTCATACAAGTCGGAGAAGGTTAGCAGGACGACGGAGAAATTCTATTTGATGCATATATACACAGGCTTATAAAATATCCGTGTATATTGAAATAACTGTAGTATGGCTGGTTTCTGGATGGTGCGCGCACTTTTTTCGGGGAGGTTCACTTTTCTCCAGTAGTTTTATGCGTTCATTCTCTCTTTGATTTTGTTTCTGGTTCTCTGGAAAAAGGAAGAGAATGGAGAACGGAGTGTAGATAAATATTGGCTGTGTATGTAAGTGTGTGACGTCATATTTGCGGGACTGGTCTCAGTTTTCATTTATTATTAGGCTGACTCATGTGATAACTTTGAGACTGGAACAGTGCACACATATACAGGTTTTATCCTGCTGCCTTTTTAGCTACTTGACTATACACTCAAAAACAGCTGGGGTCATTGATGTAAAAGTGACGGAAAGAGAAATATCTAAAGTTTGAAATATAGTCTACTATGGATAAAATCAACAAAATGGAGTTTTATACAGTTATTCGACGAACTTTAATAACTAAGTCTGGCAACAAAAAAATTGTGTACATCACGTAATGAAACTATCGTTATTGCTGTTGTGAGGAAATTGAAATTGAGAAAATTACTGTATTAATCAAGGTTTAAAAATACTTTACAACGGATAGTTCATCATTGTACTGTATTACACCATAAACTCTAAACTCTACACACTGTTCATTAGTATACTTGTAGTATATTAAACATTAAATAGTTATAGTGATCTACAATAACACGGTGATCTTGTAATTATATATAGTGAATACATGTGTTCATTTTCTTCTTGTGTAATACATCTTCCACACACACGTACAACCGCAGGGTACTTAATTTTTTGTCTCAAGATTTTTCTGTACACAATATTATCAAAATATTAAGTGAATTAAATTACACAAACACCCAAGGTGCTACCTACGCATAAATGTAAAATGTATAAATATATATAAAATATAAATATATAATATACATACAGTACATATATCATACGCTTACTTATTACGTACATATTAATATTAATGTTTTGGAATTCGCCTGTGTGTAACACTGTTGTGTGTATTGACTATTTTTGCTATGAAACATTAACTACTTTACTAACAATATAATAATTACGAATATGGGTATAAGGACATTTTGTAAGAGAATTCAGCATCTGGGCTTGCCTGTAAAAACATAGGTATACTATAAATACAATGTACAGTTTTAATGAATTTCTTTTATTCATATGTATTACATATAACATTGCATTTATTTGTAATCTTAAAGGTTAGGTTGGATTCGCAAATTAGGATAGCTTATTACTTGTACGTGCAGATTTATGTTTACACGTAGAGTATAATTTTGTATTGTCGTGTAATATAGTGTACGTTGTATGTTATACGTTATACCTAAAAAAAATGGGTTTAGAATGAATGTAGAATGTAGTATATATCTGTTGATCGTCGACGTGGGTCATAATTAGATTTTGACTCTGTAATATTTGATATCAAAGAGGAGAACAAAACTTTCACTTTTTAGTCTAATCTTGAGGAGAGTGTGAGAATGTGCATTGAAATTGAATTCTGTCTTTTCACAAAAATATCACAAGTGTAAATCAACATAAATAAAATTACTTACTTAAGCCTAATATTGACTTCCACTTTTTCACGTGAAAAAGGCCCAAATGAAATGAAAAATTGTTTTTCACGAGAATTTTCATTTCTGGTATTCACTTCAAAATTTTTCACGGTAAAATTTCTAAAAAAGTTTTCATCCAGTGAAAAACTACTTCTTTTCACGAGTTCACGACGTGAAACGAAGGCCCCTTCTTTTCACGGGAATCACCCAATGAAAATCAGAAAACATCTTTAATAATATTATTATTGAAATACAGAAATCATTAACTTTTAGTGTTTTTGGTTGATGATCAACGCCTTTTAGACTTTAGACATTATTTAGTGCGTAGCTTAAGTTGTTGTAAAATATTGACGTTCTGAGGAATCGGAAAATTTACAAACCCGTAATATATTAATAATAATTTTTAATAATAACAATTCGGATGTAGATTAAGAATATAAATTCGGTAATCTACTCAATGCAGGTTCTTAAAGTTGATACGTCAAATACTTGAAATATATTATGTATTTTGGCGTACTCTTTGGCTACTGATGAAGAAAAATTTAGAAGTGAGGGATTCATAAATCGAATGAGTACTTTAGAGCTCACCCTACATAAGTAGCACTTAGTAATTTTCGATTTTTATGCTATGTACATAAGAATCAACGTTTTAGGTCTAGTAGCAGTTTTGGTCTACGATTGTGCATTTCTAACAATATTCTGCTCGTTTTATTCAAGGGGCCTTAAAATGTGATTTAAAGATTTTTGTACAAACCAATCTTCTTACTGGGATATTATTAAAACATTTTATACCCATACTACTGAAGGCTTGAACAAAATGGAGTGCACATACAGAAGTGCGGATACATTACCTTTGACCTTAAACAACCAATAACAAATCAAAATATGAGGGTTGTATTTTGTCTAAATTTTAAATCATCGTAGGGGCCATTAGTTATTATTAAAATATACCTACTACTAATTTGGTTTCTTTTTCAACCAGTGAAATTTTATTTCACCACAAATTTCACTGGTTGAAGTGAATACCAAAACTGAAATCGGCGTGAAAACCAAACTTTTCACGCCGCTTTTCATTTCTCTTCAGAAATTTCATTTCACGCGTGCATTGACGTTTGTTACGTGAAACAAATTTCACGCGAAAACCTGAAGTCAATACTAGGCTTATGTTGGTAATTTTAATCTCGAAAACAATGACTGTAGACCAAAAAAATTGCAGATTTCGAATATGCATTTTAATATTAATTTTAAAAGTTTTTACATGTTGTACTATTTCCATTGGCATTTTTTATCAAATTTTTACGGTTTTGTGTATTACAAGTAAGAAGTACCCGCCACGCGAAGGGAAGAATGAAGCCTAAGTAAAAAAATATACAAAATACAACGTTACTTTGGATATTAAACAAAATGAACCAATCCCCCAATCCAAAAACAAATAAGAATTTCAATTCTATTATCGTATTTTTTCAGGCTTATGATACGTTACCCCTTTCCGTTCCCCAGTGTGTATTGTCATTTGTGAGTTGATAGAAAAACCAAAAGTCATTCTTGCGCTCCACACGCCGAATGCCGCATAATTATGTTCTCACTCTGGAATATTTTTCCTCATTACTGTTTGGCTGGTCATAGATTCACAAATCCAACAATAATAACTATTTTTCTCCATGAACAAAATCATGGAGCAAACCGGAACGCGGATATACTAAGTGGCCTGATGCTATTTTGAACGTTGGTCAGCGAATTATTGTTATTCCAAAAGACAAAAGCAGATTTGTCACTAATTTGAGTATATTTTCAGCTGAGGCAGATCCAGAAATACGACAGCGTCCAAGATTCCACGTTTCGTTTGTTGATGTGAAAAGGGTGACACTGACATAACGCCGGTTAGCAGTACTAGTCCACTAATCAAAGTCACAACTCAATCTTTTTCCAGAGGCTAAATACTGCTCGATTCTCTATCCTAATTGATAATAATAACAATCGGGCTCGGGTTATTTATTGTTTATTATTATCATGTGACGGTTCTTTATAGCCTTTT
>JAQGBH010006495.1:0-12403 GCA_034698265.1 Sminthurinus aureus | reverse complement strand
ATCCTGGATCGTGGTTGATCCACAAAAGTTAAAAACTTGATTTTCGGCACAAAAATACTTTGCCCCGGACCCCGCCACATGAATCAATAAAATGTGAACATTTTCCATTTTTGTGGATTCTGGGTCTTTTCTTGGGCCTTTATAATTTTTTGATCATTGTTCCGGTCCAACGATTTTTCTCATTTTTTGAGGAAAGGTGTGTTTTTGCATGAGAAATAAAACGCTTTTTGTCTCGTGCCCGGCATTTGTATGGTTTGGCTGCAATCGTTAAATAACTTTAGTTTTATGTGAATTAAAATTTAGCTCATTTGATAAATTATGATTGTTGTCATGTGACTACTCAAAATTATCCTTCAGATGTCCTGCACGTTGATTTGATTGAGATATTCAATATTTTGATCTGTGCACTCACCCACACTAAAAATGGTTTACAAGTTATTAAAATATTTGTGGACAAAAAAGACATTGGTCTCATACAACAAAACCATGTCAAATATGTTTATTTAAGAAACTAGTAATTCAGAACTCAGAACTGGATCAATTTCAGAAAATTGGTTTAAAGACAGCAGCAAGTAGAAACGGTTGATCTCGTAACTAAAGGGATCTGTGATTTTTTTCACATTACTTGTTGGTGGTGGAAACGCTCGACCAGTGGATGAAGGTAAAAAACAAAGAGTTAAATTGATTAATTTCTCCTTAAGCCCATTAAAAAATGGTTGAGCTTGGTGATTGTTGCTGCCAAAACATTGAAATCAAAAGTCAGTTAAGTCCGATATGTTCTGCACAAACCAGAGGATTTAATTTCATGTAAGGGGAATTGAAAACTAAAACAAATAAAATGCCTAATTGTATTCTGTATTCTGTACTATCTGATGCATAGATGGAGAAGGAGATGGAAATGGAAATGGCGAAAGAGAAGTCCGACAAGCGACACTTGAAAGATCTTGCCGACCCGATGGATGGTGTAAAGTTCGGAGCTGTATTGCCGAAAAATGCACAACTAGCTGGAGTCGAAGAAATTAAACGCTGTAGGCTTGACTTGGGGCACTGTGTGTTTTTTCGGGGTAACTGTGCGAAAGACAAATTTAACCCTTTTAACAAATTCTTTCACAATAAATAACAATAATTGTTATATATATATAATATAATATATATAATATATATATATAATAATTATTATACATCAATGTACTGGATTTCATCACGTGGTGATCAAATTTCAAGTCTATAAGTTGAATAGAAAGTCACGCACTCACGTTGCATTTATTTATTTACATAAAATATCCCCTTGTTCACATTTAAATTTACATCTTTTGAGCCTGTGATTTGAGCTCTGAATTTTAATAGTTTAATTTGTACATGACAATAAACAAAAAAGTCAAATTTCAAAAAACGCTTTGAGAATGAAACAGCTAAATTTTCCTGGCAAAGTAACGAAAGAAAGAAAACAGCTGTCGTCTCCCTATTTCCAGTAACACAGTAACAAATGCAAGGCTCATCCCGATGAGCAGAAACCAGATGGCGCCCCTGAATACAGAATCCTCACTTGAAACACTCTCCATTTCTTGTTTATGGGACTTCAGCTCTTGTTTCAGCATCCTGCCAAACCCAACTTTCTCATCTTTCTTCCTATCCACCATAGCTTCAAAGCGTCTCCAGAAATCAACAATTCCAGAACTGGACAAAAGAGCAAAGGACTGAATCGGACCGTCTGCATTCGGTATAAGAAATCCCCAGACTTGCGCCACTTCAAAAAACGTTTCCTTGATGACAAAAAACTGTCGGTGGAATAGTTTTGGTAGGATTTCAAAAACAAAATCTAGTCTCTCAACAATTGCAATTTTATCTTTGGTGTAGAAATTTTTGTATTCCTCTTTATGTTTAAAGGTATTCATTACCGATACATGTTCAAGGAGTAGCTTGTTTGTGCTGAAGAAAGGTAAACGAGCCCACTCGTTGTCGTTCTTGTTATGACGAATTTCTTCAGTTTTCTGTGCCCTTGTCCAATACTCAAAATATTGTTGGAGCTCGTTAAATAAATTGTGTTCGATTGTTAAATTGTAGTTTTGGTCCAGCAGATTTTGAAATGATTTATCAGATCCGATGGTCATTGGTGACACGCGATGACTTTGAAGAATACAGAGATAAACCCTGGAAATGAAGAAAATAGTGAGGACCCAAAATGTGTAGAAATACTTGTCAAAATTGCGCGCTCTAGAGGGCGCAATGGTAGACACTTGATTCAGGATTGGTTTTAAGACGAGAAAAAGGATTGGATCAGGAGATTCCCAAAACCGGGGTGAAATGAAACATTGACTCATTTTGATCAGCAAAACCAGGGTGAGCAAGGTTATTCCAAAAATGAGCCAAACGGAGGGTCCGAAGGGGATCCAAAAATGATTGAAACAACCAGCGCCATCTAGTTCTTCATTGGACGTGTGGATAATGTTAATGTATGAAATTTTGAGAAAGACCCAGGAACTTGCTGAACCAATACCAAGAACAGCGGCCCTTGTCTTCATTTCTCCATGGCTGCATGTTGACCGAAAATCGTCCTCTACTTCCACAGGTGGAGACTCTGTAGTGAAATTGTGTTTTCCAGCTAGTTCAAGAGCCAATTTTGCATCCGAAAGTCCAAAACTGTTCCAATTTTTATAGACGTCCTGAAGATTCATCTTCTTCACCGCTTCAAAATCTTCCAATGACATTCTAACCCACTCCCTGTTTTTCACTGGGAAGTTGATCCAAATTGATGAGCCGTGGAAATTTTTCCGACCTTTCATTAAACTCTCTTTTATGAGTTTGTGTGAGTCAAGTTTGGAAAATGCGGAAAAATCTGTTGTACAAACTTCTTTATCTTTAGAGCATCGGAGATGAAAATGTTCAAGGATGTTTTGCAGCTGCGGATTTAGTACAAGTGAATTGGTTGTAGAATCAATGTTCGTTAAAGAATAGGTCCAAAGTAGGTAATTAAGAGGGAAACCACAGAGGGTCGAGAGCTCAAGAGGGATGTGGCTTGAAGGTGGAACCACGATAATAAAAATATCCACCAAAGCATTTGCATAGTTGAAGGGAGGCAGCCAAAGTTTATCCCTCAAGTCAAATCTAGCCAGAGGACGATTTATGTAGATCAATGGTACATTTGTAACTCGTGGAATTGACAGCTGAACGAAACAGATTTCATCCTGATGTTTTAAAACATGACTCGGCTTCACTTGAAGTCCCACCACTTGAAGTGGTGGGAATTCTATTTCTACATTGAAAACCTGTCTAACAGATTCCAGTTTAGACAGTGCTTGAAGAATATCTTGGTGGATTTCGTAATAAAAATTGATACAGTTTTTGAAGCGATTCAATTCCTTTACCGCCATCATCACATTTACTTTTTTGGTATCATCAGTTTCAAAATCAGTTGGCTGTCTTAAACTTGGAGCGGCTAGTGCGCGAGCAGAAAATAGAAAGGAAATGCAGAGAAAAATTAAAAGGATTTTCAAAAGATTTCCTTCGAGCTGAAACATTTTGAACGTTTAAAATTGAAAATAAAATTGAATTAAAGTTCTTTTCTTGATTCTCAGATGCAGAAAAAGGTGCAGTTTTCTTTTTATTGTTAATTAATAAGCAAAGGCTGATTGTCAGTGGTTTTTAATTAAGGTGAGCTAAATTGTGACCCAGTTTTTTAAAAGAAATTCTACGGGTAGAAAAGAAGGGAAAAATGTAAAATCATTTTTTCTTCTTGACGACAGCAGAAAGGAGAGAGACAGAAAGACGCGTATTTTAAAAGTTTTTGTTTGGCAAAACTACGTGTACAGTATTTCTCAGAAAAGAGAGAACCACTTGAATGTCAAAAAAAATTTAGTAAGTGTTCCCGTGCCATTGATTTTTGTTACAGCTAAACTGAGCCAAAAGATGCGAGAGAGAGAGTTGAAGAAAAAATCACTAAAACGCGGATAATTGGATAATATTTACATTGTACATTGTACATGAAGCGGAATTCAACAGCTCTCAAACTTTCAGTCGTGGAAAAGAAACGCTAGGAGAAACGAGAAACAAAAGTAAGAGACAAACTTTTATGTCCATTTCTAATTTCCATGGTCCACACTTGAGGTAAACAGAATGTGAAGTGTAGAATGCAGAATCTCGATGAGATTAGTAAACACGATCCAGTATGACCACTTTCTATTCTATTGAGCCAGAAAACAGGTTGTCTAATGGGTAAAACAAATTGATTCATTTAGTATTTGTATTTCTTTTTCCAGCCCGTGCAAAAGAAATTAAAATAAATAAAGTGTAGTCAAATGTTTTATTTACCATGAAAAATGACAATTGATTTATTCTTTGCATTTATTTATTTGCGTAAGATGCCTCGCTCCACATTTAAATTTACATGTTGAGCCGTTAGCTTTTAAACTAAAGACTTGAGACGTGAGCTTTGAGCTTTGAATTTTGTCATAATTTACATGTACATTTGAAAATAAAGGGAAAAGGCTTTGGAAATGGGAGAATTGAAATGGATTTGCCTGTAAAAATGGAATAGAATTTCTAATGTGTTGCGAGCATAATGACAGAACAGAGACAGGCGTTCGGTGGATGTCGATGTCGATGTATTTATGCGGCGACTGTACTCGTCAAATAGAGAACGGAGCTAAAATAAAAAGGAAAAGAAGAGAAGCTTTTCGTCTCGTACGTCCGCCGTGCAGACAGCTGAACTTGTGAACTTCCATCGCCAATGTCAATGACGATTTCCTCGCTCTCTCAGCTCTCAATTCTCAACTTTCAACTCTTCATTCAAAGTCGCAAGTTTGGAGGAGTTTTATTTTATTTATTAAACTTGTCAATGCATCATGTAATTTATAGACAATGAAATCAAAAATCTAGAATATAGAATCTAGAATCAAGAACGAAGCATCATTTTCTTTGACTAAGAAATTTACTACATAATTTTTGTGATTCAACGCCGTTTTAAATTTTCCTCTGCCTCCACGCGACAGTTTACTGAATCTACACTACATATGACTCGTAACCCTAGAAACTAGACACCACAAACTAGACATTAGACATTAGACATGAGATTGATTCAACTCTGGTTGCAGAAATATTGCAGAAATATTGTTGTAGACGGAACCACTTGATTTATGTAAATTAAAAAGGAAAAGGTGGGAAAGTCCATTCAAACTGTAGTGCATCTGCATGTACAGTAAACGGGAGGTCACGCTTCAATATTTTAAATGCCGTTGAATTGTCCTGTTGTGTAAATGTTTAATTGTCAGTTCCCTTGTTTTGCTTACAAATCCATCTCATTTTTGTTGCTCTGAATTATTGTGAAGGGAGCTGAACATTATTGTAAATAGTAAATAGTATATAGAATTCTCATGAGCCTCAAATCAAGTCAGTTTGATATCTTGTAAAGTCAAGTATGAACTTCTATTGACATCAGCATCGACATACTGTAAGCGATGACGTATACACTTTCCGTAGAAAACAAATGCGTTTATACTGTTTACATATACAAAGCAGGAAATAATTTCATGCCAACTATCGACAAACTATCCGGACATTGAATAAAACTACAGTTTTCCTCTACTTTGTACTTTTACTCTAATTCCAGAACTGGAGAAGGAATAAATGTGGTAAATATTGAAAATTCTCCGTTCCACGTTTTACCACATTTCCTATTCTCAACTGTACGAATAGTGAATAGAACGTAAGAACAGAAATGGACCATTTGAAAATGCAAAACCAAGTCCAAAATCCACACCAGAGTCATTTTGTTTTGTTTTGTTTTGGGCTAAAGCTGGAGGACAAGAATAATTATTTCTGAATTAATTTTAGACGAAACTTTCAGTCAACTCCCAAGAAAATTTAAACAGGCTAAATTTACAATATTATTTCCAAGAATTTTCAAAAACAATTAATAATTATAATGCAACATTTTCCTCCGTTTCTTGATTCTTGGCCCTCGATTCTCGACCATATAAACGCCAGAACACAGCACAGAAATGAGCAGAGTCAACTGCCAAATGTGAAGCAGTTTCGACTTTCTAGAGTCTGAATTTCCTACATACATAAAGGATTAACATCAAAAGTTTTCACAAGTTTCCGTACTTGTTTTTTTTTGCAAAATATTAAAATTGTTTTGGAAACAAGTAAAAATACCAAAGAGAGTTAAAATGCTTCTCAAAAATTTCGTTTCACTGTCCATTTTTCTCTTGGTTATTTTTGCCATTTTTGGTGGTGGAAACGCTCGACCAGTGGATGAAGGTAAAAAACAAAGAGTTGGATTAACTAATTTATGAGTAAGCCCATTAAAAAATGGTTTAGCTTTGTGATTGTTGCTTGTTGCTGCTAAAACATTGAAATTGAAAGCCCCACAAATCAAAGAAGATATTTTATGTAACAAGATTTAATTTTATACAAGGTCAAATTGAAAACTACATGTAGAATGTAGAGCCAATAAAATGCTCAATTTAATTCTGTATTCTAAATTCTCTTATGCATAGACGGAGACGGCAAAGGAGATGGAAATGGGGAAAGAGAAGTTCGACAAGCAACGGCTACAATATCTTGCCGATCCAATGGATGGTGTAAAGTCAGGACTTGTATTGCCGGAAGGAGATGCACAACTAGCTGGAGTCGAAGAAATTAAGCACTTAACCCCACCAGGAATCAAGAACCAAAATCTTCGTATTTTCCTATGTCTAGAATCTAGAACCAAAACTCTATCAAGTTTTTTCCTTTACTCTGTCAAAATATTCATAGAATAAGATTCATTTATTGTCCAACAAAATCAAATCAAAGTGTGTTTAATGTTTAAGAATTCCGATATTCCAAATCAAAATCAAAACCAAATTGTGATAGATTAAAGAGTTCTCGTTACTGATGGAACAAAAATCCTATCATCTTTTCCACAAAAGACTAGTAAAATAAATAAATTTTTGATTATTCTGCATCTGTTTACTGTAAGTTTGTGAATTCATTTAATTTAGTTTCAAATTTATTATGGTGTTAAGAAGACAAAACCACTTGTTTTAATTTCATGTCAACGTTTGTTTAAGTTTATTTTCCAAAAATTAAAATGTACCATTTGGACGCCAATTAAAAATTTTTCTTTCATTCTGAATCACTCTAACTGTGAGATTAGTTTTTGTCCGTTTTCGGTTGATCAATAAACAACAAAAATAGTGACTACGATAAGCTTCTCAATTCTCAATCATTGAAAATTCCAATAAAATAAAAAGTAAGATTTTGTTTTATATGGAACAAGAAAATTCAATATAAATGCTCACATTTCAACTGTCTCTATTGCTTTGCTTTGTTTTGGTTTTCTCTCAGCTTCAACGTTCAAAATTATCAATTATTCAGAATCCGACCCATCACATTTAATCGCTTTTTTCCTAGCGTGTCGTTTGATGTGACCCGATAGATTTCCTTTGTATTTTGTGGCATACTTGCAAAGTGGGCATTTTATCTCGGGCATCTCTGTGTGTTGCATCTGGAAATGCTTCTGCAAATTAGCTGGATGGTTCGTCTTAAACTTGCAGTTTGGTTCTGGACACTCGAGACTTTTTGTGGTTTGATGAGTTGCCATGTGTCTTCGGAGATTAGCTAATGTCTTGGCTCCGGCAAAAGAACAGCCCGAACCAGTTTCAGCATCAGCTTCCGGGCATTTAAACGGCCATTCATTGGAATGCACTTGCTTTTTGTGGGCGTATAGACGGGATTTGGTTTTGGCGGCATACGGACAATTCAAAACGAGGCATTTGAACGGACGACTGTTGTCCCCGTGAACAGCTGAAAGGTGTCTCCGGAGGACGTAGAGCTGTTTTGACATGTAGGAGCAGCCTTTGAATTCACATGGAAATCTCCTGTCATCCGAATGAACCACATCGTGAGCTTTTAAGGCTGATTGAAGAACTGCAGAAAAAGTACATCCGTCAACTTGACATTTTAAAGGCCGCTCCTTTGAATTCCAAAACAAATGTAAGAAAAATACTTAAGTAACTGAAAACTACAATAAAACCTCGGCTTTTGCAACCCTCGTTTTAAGAAAATGGAACAAAAAAGAACATAAAAATCTTACTTTTGTGTGTATATATGAAATGTGACATTTGAGTGTTTTTGGTTCCGCAAATGTTTTAGAACAAAGGGCGCACGCAAAATTTTTTACTCTGGTGTGAACATTTTCGTGTTTAGTTAAATACGCTCTAGTTCTTCCTGCATAACTGCAGCCATCTACCGGACACTTGAAAGAAAGTGCAGAAGTGTGGATCAGCGTATGCCTTTTCAGATCACATTTGAATTTTGCCGCGTAAGTACAATTTGCCTCCGGGCATTTAAAAGGGCGCGAATTCGGATTTTCTCCGTTTTCTCCGTCTGGATCTGGATCTGGATCTGGGTTTTCATTGTGTATTCGCCTGCGGTGTTTTTTCAACGCTTCTTTCCATCTCGTTTGGAATGGGCAGGAGGAACAGGTGAAGAATGAATCGGAATGGGCGACGAGGTGATGTCTAACGTATGTTTTGTGCTTCGTTGTGAAGGGGCAGCCATCTACCGGACATGAGAATAAAGGAAGCTCTTCACCCTCTTGTGGATGTTGAATGACTCGATGTTCTTTGAGAGTTTGTTTTTGAGCAGCGGCATATTCACAATTCGGTTCCGGACATTTGAACGGTCTTTCTTTTTTGTCTGACTTCGAGTGACCCAAAAGCTTGACATCAGGATGCGTCTTCATATGAATTGATAAGCTGTAGCGATATTTTGCTGAGTATGGACAGCGGGCGCACTTGTGTTTCTGCTCCACATGATTTTTCTTGGTTTTATTGACATTCACATTTTGTCGGGTCTTCATTTCCCAGCCGCACAACAAACAACAAACAATCTGAATCTGAATGAGCTGACTGACTGTAATTCTGGAATTACGTAAAATAAATTGTTGTCATGACTCATGACAGAGAACTTTACAAAATTATGGCTTTTATATTGATCAACTTGAACTAAATTTTTAACCTGCAGTCTAAAGTCTAAAGTCAAAAGTTTGGCATTTTGAAGGTTTTTTGTTTTCAAAGTAGCCAATTTACTTATTTATTCCCACACTAAATTGCAACTTCAAATATTTAAAACATATAAATCGTAAACAAAGAGATTTTAATTCAAACGTAAAACACAAATATTTATTTACGGTCACGATTACAATTTTCTGAAATGTTTAATATGTTTGTTGCAGTTCTCTGCTATTTTCTGAGCTGTTCATTTGAAATATAAGGGGAAAATTGTACATTGCTTTTTGGTCTGCCTCTGAAAAAATAATTCTGTACATTCACCTTGAAAGGTGAGGGATAAAAAGGAAAAACACTTTGGTTTTGGTTGGGTCGTTCTTTTTGCTTTGGAGGTCGAGACTGCACAGGTACAAAGAAAAAAGAACAAAGAACGACCGTTGCGTTGGAAAGCAGAAAGAGAGAAAAATGAGGCCAATGGAAATTTCTTTGTATGGTTTTGAGGATTCCTGTATTTTCATGGAAAAGTAGAAGAGAACAGAGACCAAAGCGAGACTTGGGTTTTGTTTCCTTTCTGAGAGATTTCTGTTTTCTGCACTTCCGAAGCTTAAATTTTTTACAAGAAAAGAAATTGTATTTCGTTATTATTTTTTTATCGCATGTTGCCAACTATTTATTACCCTCGTTTTAAAAATTTTTCCTTATGCCAGAAAAAGCCCATTGAAAAATGTGGTACATAAAATGGAAAAAAGACGAGAATTGATTTACAAACACAATGCACAATTTGAACGCCGTTCAGTAAAATATTAGTCATGTTTCTTGCTGCAGGTCTTAGATACATAATTCAAAATCGTTGTGGTAGGAAAACAGTCAAATCATGCGCCTATTGAACTTGGAAAATCAAACATCAAACAAGTTATTATCCATTTTGTTCTCGGTAACGTGAATATATGATTTTTATTTTGCAAGCAAACAAGTTGAAGTTCCCAAGAGAATAAATTGACTGAGAAATGTTTCAGCTAAACAAGCGACACAAAATTCCGATTCATTTTCTTGTCGCTCTAATTAAACAATTGAAATACGACTCGAAGAGTCAAGTTTATTTCCCATTTCCAAACACATTATTAACCTTTTGATGCTCCGAAAACTGGGTAAAAATGTAAGGACGAAAAATCTGGGCTCATAAAGGTACATGTACTACTAGCTTCTGAGCACTAAAATACCAAAGGTACGAGTAGACTTGCAATTTTTGGGTGTTCACAACAAAAAAACATGAATTTTAAATTTCATCCGCTTAAAAGTGAAGTAGAATCCTCGGTTCACTCCAGTTTTCAAAACTGATTACTGATTACGTTTCAACGTAAAGCCAATAATGTACCTTGTCGGATTTGTAAATGCAAAACCTGAAAATGAGCATCCGCTACCAAATGTTTTGAACTTTTTTAATGAGCAATTTTAACGCCGCTTACAATTTTTCAATGATTCAACTACACTGGAGAGAGATGTTTGGAGGTCCTTCAATTCTTACTTTAGACTCAACAACCAAACAAAATAAACCTCGAAATTCCGCTTTTGATTGCATTCTATTTCCTTTCTGTTTATTGTACTTAAAAACTCCTTTACAATATGAACAATGAACAAGACAAATCTACAATGTACAATCTACAATCTGGAAACAAGCAGTAAAAAATCATGTAGGTTATTTTGTCTTTGTGACAATCTGAGAGCCATGTTTTTTAACATGCGCTTTAAGATTACTTGAACACGTCGCTCGATATTCACATCCATTTAGTTTTTCAGGGCAGCCAAAAGGTTTTTCTTTCGTATGAGTCCTGAAATGTATTGAAAGTTCCGTCTTTGATTTAAATTTCTTGTCACAAATCGAACAGTTTTCTCTTTTCTCCTCGCTGTGAATACGGTATTGGTGTTGTGTTAAGTTTCCCTTCTCAATCGATCGATAATCACAGAGAGGAAATGAACATCTGTAATTTTTCTCTGCCTTGTGAATCAACAAATGTTTGGCAAGGTCAGATTTTGCCTTGCCGGCGTAATCACACTTTGGCTCTTTGCATTTAAACGGTCGAAAGTTTGGATCAGAGTGGACAGTTTTTATATGGTTCGAAACGACGCTGCTTTGTTTCCCTCGGAATGGACAAAGTTCACATTTGTACCGTCGTTCCGCACTGTGAGTTTTCATATGGTTGGCAAGATAGACTTTCTTCTTGCAACGATATTCACAGAATTCGAATGAACACTTGAAGGGTTTTTCATCCGAATGGGTGACTTTATGAGTTTTAATTTCACAATTTGTTTTGGCTTCATAATTGCAGTTGGGCTCGTCACATTTGAACAATTTTTCCAGGGTGTGCCCTTTGATGTGGGTGGAGAGAGATGTCTTGTGTTTTGTGGAAAAGGAGCAGAGTGGACATGAAAATGAAGGGCGTCGTTCTTCTTCGCCCTCTTCCGTTTCCGGGTTCGGCTCATGAGTCAGTCGATGTATTTTGAGAGTGGACAGCTGGGCCGCTGAATATTCACAATTTGGCTCCAGGCATTTGTACGGCCGTTCTTTTGTATGGGTTCTCGAATGCTGCACAAGTTCACTCGAAGTAACAGCGGAATACAAACAGCCAACTAATTGACAAACCCACGGTTTTTCGTCCCCATGAATTCGTCGAGTGTGTTCAGAGAGACTCTTGTTATGCTTCGTGGAATAGCTGCAGTTGGGATGAGAACAAACCCAGGATTTTTCCAAAGAGTGGACTTTTGAATGTTGTATGAGTTTTGACTTTTGTTTTGAAGCGTACGAGCATCCTGAATGTTGGCATGGAAACTTTCGAGATTGGAATTGCGGCAAGTGGATATTTTTGAAATGGCTGTTGACACCTTGTTTCACTTTTGCCCTGTAGGGGCATTCGGGGCACTTGAAGGGCTTCTCATTCGAGTGAGTGGCCAAATGCTCCTTGTAGTGATCCCCACGTTTTGTTGAATAAGGACAGAGGGCGCACTTGTGCTTCATGGAATTTTCTCCAACTGATTTTTTATTTTCCAACATGCTCATTCTAAAATAAAATATCTGACTGAATATTTTAAAAAAATTTGGAAAGGATTTCTGCAAAAAAAAACAAACAAAAATTGTGATTGATGCATAACAAATCTATTGCGCAACACTGTTGTGTTTTGCATGATAAATGGAGTTTATAAAAAAATTATCAAATTATTTACACATTGGAATATTTCTATTTGTAATGTGTTTTTACCAAATTCTGAATAACGGAAGCCAGACAACGCGTGGAACAGTTTGATATAATATTGATTGGTTCGGATTTATTTTGCGTTCCCTTGAAATAATATGTGTCGACATTATGTGGTGTCATATTGGTGTCACTTTGGTCCAAATTCCTATCAAATGACAT
>JAQGBH010006494.1:0-12404 GCA_034698265.1 Sminthurinus aureus | reverse complement strand
TTTCAGAGGTTGTTCCTTACATCAAAAGGAACGATAAAACGGGTTCGCACATTAACTTTGACCAAAAAAGTGAAAAAATGGACCGGTCTAGTGTAGAGTGTAGAGCGTACAGTTAAGAGCAAAGGAAATGGATACAGCCCAAAACATGACACAGGAAACACGAAGAAGCTTCTCCACTCACTTGTATTGAGTATTGAGGCGGGTGAGAAAGTCAGGATCTGTTACGTTATTTTCTATGTTGTATTATTATTGACGGCAATTGGAATTGGAGCTCAAGTTCAAGTTTCATTTACCTTATTTCATTCTATTTTCTAGATTGTAGATGTTCTATTCATATTATTTTAATATAATGTGGGCGCCATTTTTGTCCTACTTTTATCAAAAAGTTTGCGTGGGTGGACGAAAGTAGATGATAAAATTAAATAGAAAGGTAGGGCGATTCACTTAATGTAACTACGTCTGAAGACTCAAGACTCAAGACTGGAGACTGATATGATATTTTGAGAAAAAAGACAGGATATAAATAAACAGCTCGCCCACGTCTTTCATGTGACCTCATTTGAAACGGACAGTCGATTCTCGATTCCCCTTTTCCCTGCAACCTAACCTACAAATAATAAAATAACCAACTCTACTTTCACCTTCCAAACAGAATGGAACACAAAAGAGCGGAGACCGTTCCGGTCCGTTTTGTTCATCTATTTTAATTGCTAATCAAGAAATTTAATTGAGGTTCAACATCAAAATGCGGTCACGCATTCCTCATTCAAAATTGAAAACAGATACGAATTTTTCGGTTTCAACCTGTTTTGACTTTTGAGTTTTCACTTTCAGTTTAATTTCAGTTTATTATCATGTTCGATCTGTCGGTTTGGCACAATTAATTCATTTGTACAATATTTGATGTTTCCAATCACACACTTAATTTCTAATTTGTACATTCGTCATTTGTCATTTACCACGATACGATGATAAAAAGTGACAAATATAATAAATAATAAATAAACTGCGTCGTTGATAAAACAGAAGAGAGAAAAATGATTTTCCATTTTCGATGTCAGGACATTGCACTTAAATATGATGTGATGAGTTAGCAAACAACGTACAAAGAAACTTTGAAATATTATGTAATTTCTTAGAGGGCCGGAAAAATATGCCGTTAACAATTTCCGGTACATAATCAATAATCGTCATTATTACATTAGAATTTAGAATCAACTTTTGCGTTGTATCAATAAAAACGGCGAGAAAATTTCATTTTTGTAATGAAAAAAAAGGGGAAAAAGAAAGGTTGACTGTTTGCTCTTTACCTTTATTTTTATCATTTGTTGTTGTTGACTTTTGATTTTTGATACGAAGCAAAGGCTGTGTGAAATTATTAACATTTTACAGAATTTTCCCTCCCTCCGACTCAAAAAAGATTGTTGTTATTTTAAAGCTGGCTCAACGTCAATAAAGTTCAGGACATTCATCGGTGCTGATTGCTGATAAAAGGAAATAATATTTTTAATTTTTAAAGCAAACGAAAAGTAGGAAAATAATACTTGGCTTTTTTTTCATTTACAAAATAGAAATGACGTACAACGTACAACTTTCAAAGTTCAAAGTACAAACACAACACAGAGAAAATTTGATGATAACAAAGAGTCGTCAAAAACATTGTTGTCAAACTCAAAGAAATATTAAATAATGACAAAAAGGTAAAAAAGAACTGATGAGATGATTTTTCACGCGCAGCATAATATTTGATATTCGTCCTACCCTTTTCTCTTTAGCACTACAGACTATTGACTATAGAATGACAAAAAAAGACTTCTTTATTCTTTAGGCAGACATGAATCGGGAATCCCATTTAAAGGAATTGGCTTAAGAACGGGAGGAAAAATAAAGATGTGAGCAGCGCCAAGTGTATTTTGTATTTTGTAATTTAAAAAAAGGTCCCCCTTTTGTCATTTGTCATTATGACGTCGGAAATATTGAATAAGATGAGAAATGAGAAATGTATCGCCTTGCGTACTAAATAATTCATACACCTGATAGATTTTTAGCAGTGCCCACCTGAATCAGCATTGTTCATTGTTCACTTTCTCTGAATATTCATGCATTTACCAAAGGACAGAGGAAAGAAGAATGAGAAAATGGAGAAAGTATTACATAAAGCCAGTTACTTTTCCTTTGCTCTTTTGTCAAAGTTTTTTAAGGAGCGTCAAGCTTCTCCTCTGCTTTGATAGATTTTTCTTTTCTTTCATCCTGACGGAGTGAGATTTACATTTCACATCACATCAGAGGCAGAGATAAATAGTGAGAAAGCGGAGGGTACGACAGCACTTTCAATTTTTCAAAACATTCTGACACAAAGACAAGAGCGTTCTCCAATCTCCAATCTCCAAGTTTTTCTATTTCATCTACTGTGATCTCTCTTTCAAGTCGCAACAAGTGACTTTTTCATTCTCATAAAGCAAAGGAAAGGAAAACAAGAAACAAGGGGAAGACAAAAGACATGTGTATTTTAGAAAGGGGACGAAATAACAATAGTAATGATGCGTCTACTCTCTACTCCTCTAAACTCTAAACTCTAGACTTGCACTCTTCACCATATTTTACATTTTTGTTTGCGTGGGCATGGGAAATGTAAAGCGAGAAAAAAGGAAGAGTCGTCCGCACAAGGGATCAAGTAGCTCATTTCGGCATGACATTTCGAAAATGTTTAAAACTTTTAACTTCCTTTCTCCGAGGTCTGCTCAAAACTCAAAAGCCCGCCAATCCCGCACGCCCGCAAGCTACACACTCTCAGGATCAATTTACAGTTTTGTTTACAACTTCAACTGGCATCAGATTTACTAGCGTAACAACTGGAAGCTGGCTATTTGAAATTTGAAACAAAAACTTGTAATTTGCAATTCCAAGAATCACTTTGAGTTTGAGATTCAGATTGACACTCAAGTTTTAACAAAATATTTGCATTGTCAATTGCCAAAGATTGGGAACAAGAAATATGACCTTGCATTACTTATTAAATATTGAATAATAAATACGCTAAGGTGTATTTGAGTTGAAGAAAAACATCTGTTACCGTTTTAAGTTTTAATAACCTTTTACATAACATGAAAAGAGAGAAACTCCTCCGGGGTAAAACATTTTAATGCTGAGTAACAACTAACAACAACTTTGATCTAGATTCTTCTGTCGTATCTTCCCTTCTCTCTCGTATCTCGTATTACGCACAATGTACTTGAATTGCAAGTTGTGGCACGTGAGTGCAGAATGTAGAATGTAGAATGTCAACACTCAGCACTCAACAGTCAACAGACGTCGAGTTTGTTTAGATTTTAGATTTACCTGAAAGGACTGGAAAGTGGAGGCAGACATTTGATACAACTTGCCAAAAATACTAACAATAAAAGCACGTGAATACAACTCATCTCATAGAATTTGGAAGCAAAACGGGTACTTTTGTTTTTGGTTTTGACTCTACGATTACGCCCATTTGAAACTTGAAAGAGGATACTTTTTATGATCCTACATCCTACGCATTTTGCTGTCCATGATCCACGATCCTTGGTCCAGCAGGACTAAAAGAAAATTGTGCGTTATTGGTTATTGGCTGTTGGGCAACTTTAATATTATAAATTATAATATTGTGTCAACTCACATGAAGATGTCAAAGTATCATAATAGTAATGATTATTATTATTACACCCACATCATAAAAATAATAAATTACGTGCTTTTTAGCAGATAATTCCAGTATTTCCAGTTCTTTGAATTCGGCAAGTCATTTCTCATTACTTGATAAATTTTATTAAACTTTATTGAATTGCGTGAGAATGATCCAAAACGTATGGAAAAAAGCATAATAAACTAATAATAATAATAATATTCGTAGTTCATTGCTCGTGGTTGGTCTGTCCTGGAAGATTGTTGTAGTATTACATTTTGTATTATGTTTTTGAATGAATAATAATGCCGAGTGGAAAGTAATTGGACGAGTAATCGGTAATCTAAATTACCTTATTGCTGAAAGAAGAAGATGAAAAGGGAGGGAGGAGAAGAGCGGAGGAGAAATAGAAAATAGAAGGTGGGTCATAAAAGATGATTGGGGTTATATAGTTTATATTTTATATTATTCGATTATTATATTATTCCACATAATTTTATGATTTGTGATGGAAAAATCCCACATGAATTACCTACGCGCATTGTAAATTACACACCGCCGTATACTCATCATGATCTCAATAGTGAGTGGAAATGGACTCTCTCATCTAATGCTTTATCTTCTCTTTGTGCTATTTGCTATTTCATATTAGTGGTTTGAATTGGATGTTGGATATTGGTTTTAGCATACGGAGGAAGAAAGTGGAGAAAAGTCAGTGAGCAGTGAGCAGGTAAAAGGAAGAAGAAAGTGACTGACTTGTGAGTAGGAGTGGATTGAAAAATACAATATGAGAATTGAGAATAGACTTATTACATTATGAGAGTATATTATATTAAATTATATTTTATTGGGTGATGATGCCGTAGCTGCCAAACCAATTTGAGGTTTGAAACAGACTGAAAGTACAACTGACAGGAAACGAGAGCTGATACATCACATACAAAATACAAAAATACATGTCTACTGCCTACTCGCAGATGCATACAAAATACAAAGTGTACGATATAAGGCGTAGGAACTAGGAACTAAATAGGAAAAGTGAGAAGATGTTGGTACAAGTAGTCAACACTCAACGCGCTCTTCCCCTGTCTCATTTCAAGTAGCTTTCTCCATTTCTCTATCACTTCTGTTCTCTTCTGTTTTCTGTCAGTTTCAAATTACGAGTCTCGCTTCTCCTCTTTTCACTCTGGAAAAATTCTAAAAACTACAAACTTGAGATAGCATCTTTTATCTTTTGAAATGTACCGTATTTTATTGTGTGTAGAAGGTAGAAAAGCTGAACAATGGAATCCGCCTCTGTCTTTTTTCTTTTGCATAATTAACTTGTGCATCTTGTGATGAATGATGAATGGATCATTCAGAGTGATGCATAATAAGATGCTGTAATCTCTTAGTCCAAAATGATTACAAAAAAGCTGAACTTTGGCGAGTTCAAGGTATGCATAATTATTATTACGGCATATGGAATATTACTCCACAGCACTACACATGTATTATGTATTATGTAAAAGGGTTTGCTTCCACATTTTTTATTCTGTGTACAGTGTACAGCTGACTCCTTACTACTGCTTTCTCATGCAATTTTCTACGCCTACTTTGAATTTTTATCAAGGCTAACACAAGATTCCGTTGATACTTGGATATTTCATGAGGAAGTAGTTGCTTTTATCCTTCCTTGTGAGTCTCCAGTCTCCAGTTACATTGAAAATTTTATCAATTTGTGTTAATTGGAATTTTTGGAAAAGAATTATGATAATAATTCTGATTATATCCTACCCCCTCATAAAATCCGTATCCGATGGCGTCACGGTCTGTGTCCACCAAGAGAAATTGCCACTACCCTGGCTAAGAAAAATAGCCCCTACTCTGGCTAAGAAAAATAGCCCCTACTCTGGCTAAGAGAAATAGCCACTACTCTGGCTAAGAGAAATAGCCACTACTCTGGCTAAGAGAAATAGCCACTACTCTGGCTAAGAGAAATAGATTTGTACCATCGCATCGGGTACAAATTTTTAAAGAACCTTAAATTTTGCCCGTCATATTACGGGCGTTCTTACTTGTTTATTATTTATTATATTGTCACAGCGGACAATTATTGTGTCCTGTTATGTAGATATTTTGTATTTTGTATTGTAGTTGAAAGTTGATATCTGTATTACATATTAATTATTATTAATTACTGGGAATTCAAATTCATGTAATATCTAAATTTAGCATAGATAATTCGGGTTCTGCGTCGTCATTTATTCATTTGTTTACTTCTTTGTTCCCTTTGTTTTGCTGGTAAATGACAAATGATAAATCCAGGCTGGTCTCAAAACACAAAACAGAAGACGAAGCCGTATAATCTCAGTTGTAAAATTCTCACAATTAACTTGGAAAAGTTGAGCTAATTTCTGAGTTGTGTTTGTCTCAAGACTCAAGACTCAGATTGATGTTGTTGTCTGCTTGCTTATAAATATTCATTTTTCTTCTCATTTTCATTATGAGTGTGAAGTTTACAGTTTACGGTGTACAGTGTACAGTGTACAGTGTACACACGTGTTTAATCAAGTAATCAAGAGCAGGTGATTGAAATCATTTCTTGTTGATGGCTGATAATTGAGACGCATAAAAACCAGTACAAGGAATTTTTGTAATTGAGTTTTCTTCCTTCCATCAACCAGCAGGACAGATTCAAGAGTCAAGAGTCAAGAGTCAACGTGAGGTTGTAGAAATTATAGAAACAATTACAACTTTCTTAGCCCTTCTCATCCTCTTGTTATTTCACTGGCAAAACAATTTTCCTTTCTATACAAAACATTCCACAAGTTGTGAGTGAAGCTGTACAAACTCCTGGTAAAAATATTCATTACAAATTACAATATCATAATTGCGGCTCTGCTCTCCGACTCTCAATTACTAGCTAAACGATCCCATTTTAATGATCTGTTTTCCTCAACTTTCACATCTCAAATTTCCAAAACACATGAATGGAAAAAAATGTATGATTTCACAATCATCATTGTGAATTTTAGTGCTTCTTCTGCTCCGAACAAAACACCCAAAGTGACGAAACATAATGTACATTGAACATTTTACATGTACGGTTTTTGTCGCATACTTTTTTTTTTTTATATAATTCCATCTGAAATTCCAACTTTTCATATCATTCAATTTCATTCAATAGAAAAACTGAATTTCATTCCGCGTAACAAAAATAGTTGTTTTTTCCAGTTTTTCCTTTATTATTTCATATTTCATGCACACATGACTTTTATTATTATGTAGAATGTAGAGACAAAATGTAGGATTCTCAAAATTTTTTTGATGCTGAAAAAATGATACTTTCTTTAAATAGATGCACTCACGTGTTGAGAGTTGAGAGTTGAGAGCACTTTCATCGGCATTGACATTGTCATTGTAATTCAATAGTTATTATTGCGCAATTAACAAAAAAAAATAAACTGGTCGCCCACGGATTTTCGGTGGTTAAAAATAGTTCGTCACGTTTGTTTATTTCATTTTTTTATCCAATTTGACCTTAAAATAGCTCATGAAATTGCATTTGGAATTTGGAATGGTTAAAAAATACGAAATACTCTAGACTCTAGACAAGAAAAATGATACATGGAACATTTTACCAAGATTTTGAATGCATTTCGTATTTCATACTCTTGATTCTTGATGGAAAAGTACAATGAAATTCTCACATGTACTTTTACCATGAATTAGAAATCATCGAGTCTGTTTTTGCAATCCAAGTTTTGTGGTTCTGTTTCTGAATCTGTGATAATATCAACAATGAAAATAATTATAATAATTAGCCATTAGTTCCGAGCTTATGTAACACCGTTTTTTGTTCTGTGGGTTAAGTTTCGGGAGTTCGGAATATCCCACATGTTTTTGTTTGTTTTTCACTGACTGTTGACTGTTGATTTAGCTTTCCATATGAAACTAGAACCAGAAATTCTGATTTATGAGTTTTTATGATGCGATGGGCAACAGGCTCATATTTCCTATTTCACACATACTGCAAACACGGATAAATATTTGCTGTAATGAGGAATCTGGAATAACGATGGAGATTTATCCATTCATTCAACGCGGAATATAGAATATGGATGTTGAAATGTTATGGGCCTCAGAAACGGAAGAATGCATTGCGAATTGCGAGTAGAGGAAACAATGATACCGAATATTAAACAATACTGACCTACAGCGTCCGTAAATGTCCGTTGTCGATTTCCCATTATGTTTCCTCTTTCATGTGTAACGAACGAATGACGCAGACACTCACCAACTATTTCGTATTTCGTATTTTATATTTGGAAACAAAATTCGCCCGTTTCCATTTTCTGTACAACAGCTGTTTCACGTAACTAGAAACTAGAATTTAGAACTCGATGAAATCGGAAACTATCCACTGCAAACTCAATACTCAATACTCAATGCTCAATATTCACCAGTAAATAATGCAAGAGGAAAGAAATGTAAATAGTGAATGGTCAACTATTTGTCTATTTTGTCTGGATTTGAGGACGTCATAATTCTAAATTCTTTTGGACATTTCTAGACATTTAAAATCCAAAATCCAAAAATAAGTGGGAAAACGTTACACCAATAAAGTTAGAAATTCCAAGTCGGTGAACTTATTGCGGCTTTCGCAACTACATTCTCCAGCTCGAGTTCCAGCTCCAGTTCTAGTCCATGTCATTTTTAAATTATAGCAACTGAAGGCATTGACTGGAGACTGGAGAGTGGCGGCTCGAGAACAGGTTCGTGATAAATACCCACTCCCCATTAGACTGTTCAACACACATACACAAATTTTATGAACGTAGACTGAGCAGTTTAAATTGCGTTACACGCTGTTTTTGCTCTGGATCATAATTTAACTCTCCGAGGTTAAAATTCTTTGACTTTTGACTTGTCAACCTCTATGCCTTTGTGTTTTGTGTGGAATGTGGAGAGTAGCTTGTTTGGTGTTTGGTTAATACAGACGCAAGTCATAAGTTGTCCTCACGGCAACGACAACGAAAACGGCAAAAGCGAATGAATAATTAATAAGAGCGTTTATCTCCACTAAATTTGTTGACATGAAAAGGAAAGGAAATTCATTCCACTTTCCACTTTCCCCACCACCATCCGTTTCACTTCCGCCCGCCTTATCACCTCAATCATCGCGTATTCCACTCGCAACTCGCAACTGGTAATAGTCAGCTATGCAGTGTGTGGTGTGTGGTGTGTAGTGTGCTCTGACTCTGCTATGCTATTACTCACTGCAACACGTACTTATTACGCACACTGCAAATGTAACTGTTGCTGTTGCGGGGAGTTGAGACTTTGTGTCGTATTGATAATTTATGCTCGAGATGGAAATGAGGGGAAACAGAAGGATAAACAGGTTACACGTTCACATTAAAATACCTAGGCTCTAGACTCTAGACTCTAGACTAGATGAGCATTCAAGATTGGAGGATCAAAACTGGAAGGAGAGCTCATAAACTCATAATTCCATAGCACATTGCTACAGTCGGCAGTAGGCAGAAGGAAGAGGAGAAAGCGGTAGTCGAGAGTCGAGAGTCGAGAAGAAGCAGATTTTGGGATTTAATATGAGCTGTAAGGAAATGAACACATGTTGCTTGTTTTTCACCATTAAAAATCGATAGAACGTGTTTTCAAACTTGAACATTCAACGTACAAACTACAAACTACACTTGAAATGTCACTTGACACTTTTAATAACACGGTAGGAAACTGCTTATGTAGGTGAAAATCAACTCCACGTCGGCAATGAAAACTAAACTAGTGTAAACACTGTACACTCAACGAGACTTGATACTCAAGTCAATCTACAATCTATCCTATAATATCCGCCTTTGTCTTTGTTTGTGTGTGGGTGCTGGAATCTTGACATTTGAAAGGTGAATCTCCAACATTTTATTCCAATTCTGTTCTGAATCCTCTTGTTACTTTTTATTTTCTTACATTTTATTGTCTTACCTTTTTTACCAATTCTATTCATGTTGTAAACAATTGGACTGCGGAATTATTCACCAAATGCCGATCCGCTACACAAGCACAAAACACAAAACACAAAGCACAAGCATGGGAAAATGGGAATTATTTTTTACTCTCTACAAGTTTTAATTTTCTCCCCTGTCCTGCAAATTTGTGTGTATTTGTTTGTTCGGTCTTTTTGATACTCAATACTCAATACTCAGTTGTTTGACTTTCTCTCCTCTTTCTCTTTTCTTGTCTGCATTGGAATACTTACTGTCTACTGTCTACTACCTACATTCTACATTCTACATAATTCCGTGGATGTGTAATTGTGTCTACAATCTACCATCTACATACATTTGACATTTCCCTCGTTCCTCGTTTATTTGTCTTTCCCCGTTTCCTCTCCTACACTCCACACAACTCCACTTCCTGTTGATTCATCCACACAACTCCACATAGATACGTGTACATTTGTACAACTCATGGCGAGGCGGCCAATCTTTTCATGTGTTTCATGTTCCAAACTCCAAACTCCAATCTCCAATCAAAGGCACTATGAAAATACTGAACAATGTACATTGTATATTCTACATGAATGAGAAGAATGAAGAGCGGGATGGAGGAAAAATGGGCTCAATTTTCTGTACTTTCTCTAGTTTCTCTGTTTATGTGAAGTGGCATGTGTAATAACTAAGTAATGAGCAGAGATTACAGATTAAATAACCACCGAGAAAAATCAAGCTGAAGAAACAACAAGACGAGAAAGCCAAATGAAAACAAACGTGTGGATTTATGAGTGTTTATATGTAGGTTGTGGGTTGTAGGTTGTAGGTTGTAGGCAGGTAGAAAGAGTAACGAGTCGGCTTTACAAAGTATAACGACCTCCATATTTCACTTATGACATTCTAATGAGATTTTGTGGGAAAAAACGGGAAAACCGGAAAAAAACACGTACAACTCTGCATTATAAATTGCTTAATTTGGTTTCTTCCTACAACCGCCAACCGACAAACAATAAACTACCAAAATGTTTATACAGACAATATTTGCCCTTTTCTTTCATCTATTCAATGCTCAATGTTCAATATTCAATGGACACAAAAACAACACATCCATTTTAATTTAAACATTAATAAAAAGAATCAAAATAGTGTTTGTAGTTTGCTGTGTATTGTGTATGAACCGAAAATTGACCAGAAAATTCTACATACGAATTTACGTCCCGCTGTCTTAGATCTGTGGTCTTACGAGCAGTTGCTAAATATTACCAATTACTATATCCACATAAAAAATAATAAAAACAAAATACTGATCCCAGTATTTTACTTCGACCTTGTACGGGTTTTCGTACTTGTGGGTGGGGTTGTGGATTTTGGATTTGGAGATATAAATTGCGTAGGTTTAGTGTAAACTGCAAAAGACACCAAGAAAATGTACAATTTGGATGGGATCTTTGTACCTGGTCTCATATTCTCAATTTCTCGTTGCTCATTTAATTATGATGATTATTTTCTTCACACGTATACGAAATGATGCAAGATTCCCGATTCACTTTCCAACTTCCAAGTTCCACCATGTACAAAACTTTGAATCTGTGTTTCTGATGAAATTTGTTGAAATTTCCTCCGCCCTATTATTTATGTTTATGGAGGAAGGAACTTGAATTTCATGTGACTTTGTAGAATACAGCAGCATGTAGAGTGTAGAGTTTGATGAAAGGGCAAAAGGAGAATATTATATTATATTGTCTGCGTGGAGTGTGAAATGTATAATGTAGAGCGGATGTTTTGAGGGTGGAGGATGTAGTAGAAACCCGTGGATCCCGTTCTGTTTACAAATTGGCCACCTGCTCAAAGAATTTCCATGTTCCATCCGTCTTCTCTTTTGGTTCAGTTTATCAATTATTGCTCGTGGCTATAATATTTCATGCTAATAAATGATCAACCAGTTCAGCACGGCGGATTCAAGGGTAACAAAAAGAGGAAACATAAACAAATCCTCAATGTGATTCGAGTCTACACACTACACACTACACACTACACACCGTTTACATTTTACAGACTACAGATTACAGATAAACTGATTTGATTATGTGATCCGTTTCATCTCAAAACCTAGAAATTTTACCTATGTACATTTTAGATCCTCAATCCTCAATCCAGAATTCACGATTTACAAACTCCAACAAAAAACACACTGAGCAGTGTACAAATTTAGAATTCGGTAGTCAAACTGTAAAAGGCAGAAGGAAAAACCAAGTGTATATCGTATATCGGATGTAATACACATTTCACCGAAAGGTTTTCTCCTTGCTCATTCGACGTCGTCAAAATTCTACATAAAGACTCGAGTTATGCGGTTTTTACTCTCTTCCCGAGTTCTGTGAATTATTCTGAAGTGTTACGCCATTTTTCCTGTCATGTTTCCATTAATATCCGTTTGCTCCACATTTGCCAATTTGGTTTCGGAGTATTCGATATGCAATGGAAATGAATTTCGAGATTCCAACATCTTTTTCCATCGGATTTTTTTGAATTTTCACATTTTCACACTTTGAAGAAGTTGGCCACCAAAATCGGCGTTTCCAGGGCAGGCCACGAGGAGGCCTCCTTCATCTGCCCCGTCGCACAACTAAATTGACATCTCAGAAAGGCAACACCTCTCACAACCAGTCAATTAGCGTGCGGGCTATGAAAGCGCAAAGCGCACACATTCCGCGCAACATCGAAACACTGGTTCTTTTGCGGAAAAATCAGAT
>JAQGBH010006493.1:0-12404 GCA_034698265.1 Sminthurinus aureus | reverse complement strand
GCAGACGCTTGGAATTGAACTCGGGACGTCTTGGCATAAACGGAATCGTTTAACCACTTAGACATATGGGAGAACAACGGTGTGTGTGTGCCATGTCTTCCCATGTTAAAGCTGTGACTAGTCTAAAACACTACGCGTTGGAAGAAAATCCTCAAATCACTGTAAGTGTAAATGTAGGAATTCTGTCTAACTGTTTTTTTTTGCATATTATGTACATGCATAATATATTATTATGCTGAATTGAAGAAAGTTAGTGACAGGAAAGTAAGTGCGACATTATAAATCATAGTAATATGTCATCTTCACATTACACGTGTTTTTCCATGATATTTGAGAAGCTGAAATAATGAAAATATCATTACTTATAACCTGCACATTAAAAATTAAACTAAACTCTTTAAACTCTTTCTTGGTCTTCAATTTTCAATTTAAATTACTGAAAGGAGAAAAAAAGAAGAGAGAGAGAGTGGTTTGAAGTTTGAAATGGAACACTTCTACTTATATTCTGATTTTTATTCTGCTGTAGATGCTAGAAATACACAGTATCTACGTAGCATGAACGATACGTTTTTTAATTTTTTTTAAGTGGGTGGTATGTATAATTGAAATAAACAAACCAGGAGGAAGCAGATAAATTAAAAAACACTACCATTTAATACTAATACTAATGTTTCATATGACATGATTTTTATGAGTCATGCTATGATGCGCAGTTGACAATGGTAATAATATGTATAAAATATAATATGTTATCAGCTATCATATTTCGTTTGTTGGATGTCTTTGTAGGTACACAAAATGATAAAATCCTATCACTGCACACACTTTTAATTTATAATTTAGAGCACAATACAAAACTTTAAATTCTGAATGTGAATCGAGTGTTCAAGGGAAATGTGAATCAAACATCAAACGTCAAGCACCATCACCATAAGCTTGAGAAAGAAAGTTATTC
This sequence comes from Sminthurinus aureus, assembly GCA_034698265.1. Lineage (NCBI taxonomy): Eukaryota > Metazoa > Arthropoda > Collembola > Symphypleona > Katiannidae > Sminthurinus > Sminthurinus aureus. Next base: position 11,449 of record JAQGBH010006493.1, on the reverse strand, counting down.
TAACCTATTCTATCCACTGATGATACACTAATTAAGTAACTGATCAATGATCAATATATGAAACTCACCTCATTGAATGAAACACGACCATCTCCATCCATATCAACTTCGTGAATCATTGCTAAAAGACAGACAGACATAAAAAAAAATATTCAAGAGCTTTGTTAGAAATATTATATTATGAAGATTGGAAAAAAAAGAATATTAACTGGATTGAAGCGTGTTATTTTCTACTTGTAATTATGTAAATACCTTTCAGAGATAGATGTGTTTGAGGTGCTCCAAGGGTCTGAAATATGAAAAAATACACACAAGAAACAAGAAAAGGATTAAAAACCAACAACCAACATGACACGAATTTCATTTCGTCATTTTTCACACTTTATAATTTTACTTTTTACATGAGATTGAATGATATTTTGTGTTTTGTGACTGTATAAAAAATAAAATCACAAGTGATTTTATATTATACTTTACACTTTATACTATACCTACTTTATATTATTGTAATAATATAAAGTAGGTATAGTATAAAGTGTAAAGTATAATATAAAATGTATAATATACCTCCATCATTCGTTTCATATCCTCTAAATCCAGAAAACCGTCAGAGTCACGATCAAATCTAGTTATTTTACATTAAACACAGGCTTTTTATCGCACCTTATTTAAATATTATCATTATAACATCAGCATTCATCATCATCACAATAAAAAAGGAACCTATTTCAGTCTCTCATTAAAAGTATGCTCCAGTGCCATTATCCATTAACTATAGAAACTAGAATACAACATGAGCAAGTGCGTATCTCGTTTTTAAAAATAAAGTTGTAACTTGCTGTACTTTGTACAGTGTTATTATTATGGGTTCAACAGTCCCTATATACTCTTGAGACATATATCTAATATAGGAAATATGAATACAGTTGCAACGTCCTCAACAAATAACACATTATCATACGTCAAACGTTACATGTATATATATGTAAAAGTGAAAAAAAAAAAAACTTCCTTCACTTGAAAAAAGATTAAATGACCAAAATGACAAAACCTCAACGTTTTTTCCTTAAGGAAAAAAACTGATTTGATTTTAGGGTGAAGGGGAAATTTTTAAGGTCTGTAGTCTGTACATAGATAATAATAATAATAATAAGCGTCATGCCGTAACTACATGACACTTTTACACTTACACGTTTTAACATGCTACTTTTATACATAAGAGTGAACTTGAGAAATGTATCATTTTAACATTTTAACCCTTTCGTCTTTCTACTGTTCTACCTGAGAAATTCCATAATATTATTATATCGTTCAGAATTACCCTTTGCTCTCTTTGCTTAATCCTTACTATACTTGTTTCTGTTGGCTTTTCCAGTTTACACCTGTGTCTAACATCTAACACTAATGACAACATATAGATACTAGATATATTATTATGCCCTTGTCACCCCACATTATCCAAGGTACACTTATTTATTTATTTGTATCAGAGGAGGTTCAAGGCTTTTTAAAGTCATTTGTTGCATGTTTTGAATTTTGAAGTATAAAAAAATATCTTAATTTCGAAATTCCACGATAAATACTTGGACACAATGATTATTTCACACTTCACATTCTTGAGTCTTGAGAGAGAGAGAGAAAGAACTGTATAAGGTATAATTTTAATGTGCTGAGCTGATGACTTTAAAATGGTTTGATATAAAAGAACACACTGAACTGTTGAATGTCAAGAAACTTGATAATAATAATAAAAAAAACAAGATTTACTGGAGGAAAATAACAAAAAACATACCTGGTAAAAATCTTTTTGTACTCTCGTTTTTCCTTAACTGACAACATTCTGCTCAAGTCAATGGAATCTTGAATGTTTTGTTCAATGCGAAGAGCACTTTCAGCGTCTGTTTGTTCTGATCTTTGTTGCCTCTTTTCCATAATTTCACTCAGACTTGAGCCCAATTTGTGTGTAGAGTTTGTTTGATCCATGTTTGTTATGTTGTTGTGTTGGTTTTCTCCCCGTATAATCCCGTTACGATTCAGTTTCCACTAATATAATAGTATCTCTTCACCTTTGTTCTACAACAATAATAATTAAAGAAATAATATAATAATTAGTTTCTATTCTCAATTATCATGATGATGATGATGAAAATATAACAATTTAAAATATACACCAACAACCGTAAGGATAATTATTATATTATTATGCTATCAAGAAGTAAACATTCATTCTGAAGAACACACATTGCCACTACTATTCACTATAACATGATTTAGGTACACACAAATTTTCATCAGTAACCAGTATCGCGTATCAATCTTATATGTTTAAGACGCAACCAAAACTTTGTTATTATAAACAAAATCATAAGGTATCAAATGATACAAAATACAAATTATAAAGAAGAAGAAAAACTTAGACTAAAAAAGAAACATCTTATGCATAAGGAGTATCATATCATTGGAAAACTAACAAGTTTGCCTGTCATTCTAGATTCCATATACTATACAAATGTAAATAATAGTAAGATCATTTATCAAAAGTTAACTTTTCAGTGAGTCAAAATCAAGAAAAACATATAATATATCATAATACGATACGATATCCTATACTCTGTACTGTTAGTCTCAGCGTCTGCAAAACCAGCTAAAGTATATCCAACAGATAAGAGACATGATACGAATAATAGTATTACTATACTTTATACTACGCATCCTAAATACTAAATATTAATTTAACGCTAGAATAAATAAAGGGAGAAAAACTTGATGATAATTTCAGCATGACTAAAGTTATGAAGCATAAAAAAGGTTCAATGTTATAAAAACAAATCTGTTTAATAAATATGAAATATATGTTGAGTTTTGGAAACTAATACCTATAATAATATAATTTTAAAACTTATTACTTGCAAAAATAAACAAGGTTAAAGTATCAACGATCACTGTGATCAATATGGGTAAAATATTAATATGACCATGACTAAGTCAAGAAAATTATCATCTTTCTTTTCTAAACATGGTGTGTGTTATTTTACCCGAGAATAATTCTAGATTTGATTTGAAACTTAATATAAAACCTTTTCATCGTCTCTTAAATTATGTATTAAATGTCATGGTATAATATCCCACATCCTAAAAAGTCGGTAGCTTTTATAATAAGTACTACGAATAACAAAAATAGTAGGCTCAATAATACACAATAAATATGATTCACCTCCTATTTTGAATTTGCTCAAGTACTATACATGTTATGTAGACAGTACTGTTAAAAGTATAATAATACATAATATTATGTAGTACTGCAATCAATTATGGTTACATCTGCACATACATAATTTACACACTAATAAAAACAATTATTATAAATCATTTTGCTGCTCTAAATATGAAACACTCTAAACTCTAAACTGTAAAAATTAAATACGACGTACATTGTTCATGATTGAAATAATATTAAAGTATAATAATATATATATCCTACATTCTACCTCCCACCTAATTATACAGTATGTGTATAGTAACAAAACTTCTACTACGTACAACATACAATTAAGACGACTGATAAAGCTAATTGCTTCAGATTTGAGATTTAAGGTATAGGCTCCAAACTCTAATAACTCCAAATTCCAAAGTTTAAATGATATCATAAACAAGGTTAGTTGTTAGCTCTCTCAATTCTCAATTCATTACGTCATAATTTTGTTACAAATGGTAAAAGAAATGAGTTCTGATTTCCAAACACAAGTTAAAAAGCTGTAAATCATTTCAAATCATAAAGACCAACGACGACATGCACCACTTTACTCTCATGATTCTTGGTATTTTGACATTTTTGATTTTGACACCTGTAAACTGCGGCTTTCAACAAACAAAAAAGAAAAACGTGCTCCTTCAACAATCTCTTCGTATTTTACAACGGACAACATTTTGCCTTTTGCCTGTACAAATAATGTAATGTTCAAATGACTAGAATAAAAAAACTAAAGCATTTAAAATGCTGCAATCTTTACATTTAACTATTTACTATTTCATAATCAAAGTTAATAAGTTGATGAAAATAAATAAATGTAATATTTTACAATTTAAAAACAATAAAATGTAATATGCATGGTCTTACCGGTTCTCGGATTGAGAAATTCGAAATGCGTCCAAATTAAATTAAAACAGCTGATTGATTTTAAATGTCCAAATCCAAATAAATATTAGAAAGACACGACCACAACTCTTCACAAGTAAAAAGTGACAAGGACCAAATATCACTTTAAATATAATTATTATCTTTAAGTACACAAACTTTTGTCACCACAAAATAAACAAAAAAAATACTCGACACCCGATGCACTTCTAGCGTCTGGTTCTCTCTGATAACAAGTACCAAGAAAAACTGTGAGTATGCACAAAGTATTATTATTATTTATTATTATTTTTGTCACTCTATTTCCCTTTCGTCGTTAAATAGTTAAACGTTAAAACTGTTGATATTATAATATATTATTATGATACTAATATAACACGAGTTAAATGTCAAGTGAATATATCTGTATTATGGTGTGTAAAATGCGTGCATGCAAATGGATGCAGGAGAAAATGAACGTGTATCTTCGAGTCTTCGAGAGTACAAATGCTACTGGCAAAGGCAAACTGACTGTTTCGTTTTTTTACTATGAGCTGTAGTACATAGTATGAGTCAATTTTCTTTCACTTCAAACTTCGAAGCATGTAATGTAATACAGAATACAGAGAGTGAATATGCATAATGAGAAATGAAAATACAGCATTGTACATGAGCCCCCCACAAACTACAAACTATACCAAATACCAAAATTGTAGTATTAATATCATTATATTGATGCTATGGCTGTGGTATACAGTATATATAACCTGCTTCCTTTCCTCGTTTATTATTGTTTAGAATTTAGAATAATACGGTTCAAACTAGTACAATATAACATTGGGTATTGTATATTTGTGTAGTGCTTTTAAGGGAATCCCGGAGCATAATGTTAGATGAAATTATAATAACTATTTACTCAGCAGTCAATGTAAAAACATGTACAATGTAGAATGTAAACTGTAGAAGAAGCCGGAGACTCCAGTATTTTCTTGTCTTTTCCTCGTGTTTCTTCTGTCTTACGTATTGTGTATTGTATATATCGTATGTGCCTCGATTGAGTAATCTTTCACATTATACATGATGACGCTTGAAGCATTAATAAGTCTCGAGTCTCGAAATACTTGCATAAACTGCAAACTTCACATCTATACAGCACACAGACAAAACCGTGTATAATGTACAAAATACGAAACACAAATTACGCAAAGCATGCACATTTTCATTTTTTTACCTACAATTTTTTCTTGGGTTTTCATACATTTTTGTGGATTTGAAGAAAATATAAAATATGTGTGTACACATTTTCATTTTTCAGCTCGAGCATATACAATGTACAATACACATTTTCGATTTTCGAGTATAAGTATAATGAAAAGGGTTTCCAATTCCCAATTTCCAATCTTCAAAGTGTCTTGTACTTTTCAATTTTCAATTTTCAATATGATTACATATTATGGCGTAGTGTTTTTTTTTCACTGGACTTGTTACTTGTTATAATGTCTATAATTTGTCATATTTTTGATACTGTGTGCTGTGTGTAGTGTTCAGATGAGATGATGATGTTTCTCATTAGTCGGCTTATCATTCATGTACATCTCTCTCTGTTCTCTGTTTCCTCTTGGACTGTCAAATTCACATGATTTTACAGGAAAAATTATATAGTAATTGGAAGTTAGTAATAGAATACACCATACACAATACTCACTACATACATACATACAAAACGGACATGGAATAAAGAATAGGAAATAAAATTCTGATGAAGGTGGTGAGCTTTTTAGTTGGCTTTCATGATTTCACATACACGTTCGATTATTCACTTGTGACTCTCCTCCACACTCCGTAGTCCGTACTGCATACACTTAATGAATAAATATCATATCATAATATATCTATGCATTTTATTCCAAAAGGTATGAGGCATACAACTTGTAAGCCAAGAGCCAAGCATGGTGAGTACTGAGTACAGATCGTTTATCTCTATCAAATTTCACTATTTCACTCATTCATACATGGAGTTTTTTAGGAGGGGAGCGCATGAAAATGATGTACATTGTACATAATAGTCTAAAATCCTGTCTGATTCATTTTATAATATTTTATCAAGAACCAAGAATCAAGAGTGTATAGAGTACAGAGAATAGAGAATAGACTCATTCATTCACAATTCACAATCAGTCACTCACTACTCTCACAACTCGCCATTTCATCCTTCATTCAGAATTTAGAATGTTGTGCACATGCGAATTTCATGTTTCATGTCACACATTTCACATTTTACATATTATCTGCACAGAGCACAGAAAAATATCATTTTTCACCGTCCATTTTTCATTTTTCATAGGAACTGTAATTTTAAATTTCAAACTCAATTATATTATCAAAAGTATTAAATAACAAATATCAAGTGCAGAATCTTCAAAAATATGATAGTTTGATTTGTGATTTGTGATACATTTCATATTTTATGTATCAAATTCCATACTTTTTAGTGATTTGCACATTGTGACTTTGCACATTGCATTTTGTGCCAAAAAAATGCAAAATGCAGAAATTTAATCTCCATTATGGAAAAAAGATACTCTTCCTTGATACAAACTACAAATAATAACAGTAACAAAATCAAAAGATAATTTAATACCAGAGAAATCACAATGTATTCTCAGTTGTATTCTGTACTGTATCAGAAATCATCAGAAACAACAGGTTGGTAAATAAGTCGACAAGATGAGACATACAAAATACACACAATGCACAATATTTATGCACAATGTACAATATATATGTAAAATTGTACATTGTACATGAATGACTGTACAATGTTCATGTGTGAGTATTGAGTATGAGTATGACGATTGACGATGAATCAGCTTGAGCTTGAGCTTACTTACGTTACAATTATTTAGCATTTATCATTTGGAATTTATCATTTAGTGGATTGAATTGCGTACCAAGTTGGGCGTTATAATACATACATACATATTGATGTATTCATGTAGACAATGTAAAAGGGATAGCTTATTGAGTTCATCCCAATAATAATAATAACAATGATTTGCTGACCGTTCAATGTTCAATGTTGAACGTTGGATTTTTAAAAGAACACACATATACACACAATATTATTATTATTATAATATGCGTAAATACGAGTACATCTTGGACGTTGGATGCATGTACTTTTAAAGTGTGTATTGTACAATGTGTGTTAATCCTCGTTAAATGTTAAATCTTTGTGGAGTGGACTACAATCGATCCATCTACAATCTACAGTCTACAATTCAAGACTTGAAGCATGAAGACTTTCGACTCGACTCTCGATTCTCGATTCTTGACTCAACTTGATACAAAATACAAACTTGATGCTTACTCACTACTGACGAATGAGCACTACTTAACTAAACCAAACCAGTATGCTCAATGCCTATACCTATGCATTACTCACAATAATATAGAGTATAGAGTCATAGACAATAATATAATATAAGCTCATTCAGAATTCGTACGTTAAAGAGGTGAAACTTTGTATACAATGTGTATGATTTTATATCAATATTAATGCTTTACACTTTGCACAATGCATTATAATATTTAATATAGCATGAATTTGTGAACAGTGAATAATGTCTGACTCAAGTCTCAAGACTCTAGACTCTAGACTCAAGTCAGCCTAATGTTTAATAACATGTGTGTAGTGTGTAATGTGTAATACCTACTTTGTACTTGTTGTAAATTGTAAATGTTGGCATACGGAACGGACGAGGAATCAATTCAATTGTAGATTGTAGCAATAACAATAAGTACTTTTATAGTAAACGAAATAGCAAGTAAATGTCGCTAATACTATATTATTATTATTATTATACAAAACGGGTGAAATGCAGCTTCACTCGATTCTCGATTCTCGATGCTCTAGAATCTAGAATCTATACTCTGCAATTATATGAATAATAATTGATAGTTCTACTTATCAGTATGTACACAGTGTACATATGCATAGTAGGAATTTGAAAGGGTAAAGAGATGAGTAAGCCTAAGTACTAAATACACACTTAATCACCTGTTAAAACTCTTAATAGTCAATATTATGGATTGTCGATTGTAGATTATAGGCCATATCCAAAATCCATAGTATATCGTACATTTTATACTTAATATTTTGTGCAAATCATAGTCATTTGGAAAGGTATTAAACCAAACACCAAACTTTTCCTTTTATGAGTGTGTAATGTAATGTGTAATGTATAGTGTAAATTGTAATACTACTATGATTATATCCAAAATCAAAACGGTCAATACTCGGTACTCGGAACACAATAGTGGTCATTTTATCACAATCCTCGATTTTAAACACCAATTTTCAATATTTCATACCGACTGCAAACTTGAATACTTCACACTCGACACTACATAGTCGACACCGACAACCCACAACCGACAAACGACAAACGACAAACTGAGGCAAGTGTATAGAGTATGGAAAAAAATATCAAATATGGTAAAGTGATGCAAGCTGATAACAAAACTAACACTAAACTAGACACAAAATACAAAACAATGCAATAAAAAACCCAGATGCCATACGAATTGAAAATTTAAAGTTTAAAGCAATGGATTTTCTATTGAATGAAATATTGAATTGAGTCGGTGATTGACGGTGATTTGTGACTAAGGAAGAAACAAGACAGAAGAAAGACGAAGACGGTGACACGAAACAAAGTTGTATGCGTAAAACTCGAGAAAATCTAAAGTCTAAAGTCTAAATTTCAGAAAATAACAGTAGTTTAACTCACCATTAAATTTTTAAACACAACCAATAACAGTCAACAGTTGGCTATTGAATTATTGAATACTAAAGACGGCCTAAAACTCGAATGGTCACCCTGTGTCATGTGTCATTTACATACATACATAGTGGTGACAACGCATACGCATACCATAAAAACAGAGGTGTCTTGAGTCTTGAGTCTTGACTTCTCGTTTGTAGTCCATGGAAAAGTGTAATTTATCATGATTTACGATTTACGATACAAAATACAAAATGTACTAGCAAAAGAGAATCGAGAACCAGAATTCAAGATTCAATACTCAATATCTAATTTGTTACTTTTTATTGTCAGTCCAGACTACAGATTACAGAATGAAGTTTTTCTGTATTCTGTATGGTAATTAAAATGTACAGTTGGCAGTATTTTTAGTAACTCTAGAAATTTTTCTAATTTTTAGCTCTTTCCCTTTTTCCTCCAGCGAGTTCGATGGCTTTTCACATCTTGCAGTTCAATGTACAGTGCACAGTGCACAGTCTGTATTTTGTATTTTGTACCTTTTAAATTCCGTCTCATGCACTGCACACTATACATATTACATATTATACTGTTTACTCTGTACTGAAGAATTCTGGATTCTGGGTTTAAGAAAATACGCATACGCAGGAACATCATAAACTATTGATTGTTTATTATCCAAAGGAAGTTTGAAATTTGAAATTTAAGACACTGCCTGAAATATACATATTTGTAATTTGTAGTATTTCGTATTGTATACATTAAGTCTATGTTATGAAATACAGTTTACGTCTTCTGATATTTTAAATATACGCAATACACAATACACAGAGCATACAATACATATACTACGGCAATATGCGATATACAGTATACGGTAGATCAAGGAAGAAGGTTTTAATAATAATTGTGTAAATATTTATGCAACCTATGTATATTGTATATGGTATATATGCATTTATGTGTGTATTCATTTCTACATTTCTCCTAAACATTACTTGTATTTCGTACTCTGTACTTTTAGATACTTTGATAACTATAATAATTTTTGCTTGTCATATCTCTAATACATTTTATCTTATACATGTAGATGTACCCAATACCAAAGACTGCAAGTAGTTTACGCAAATGCCTATGTCAAACTATAACCACATAAAAAACTTCGAGTACAAACACTAACTGATGGGGAAACTCCAGGAGCAAATATTGTAGATTATAGACATTGTACATTAAATGTAATTTAAATTTTGTCATTTGTAATTAGTACCCATGAGCCACAGTCACTTTATGCTTACACAATCACAATCACATTGAATTTTCAGATGCCACATGGATTTTTGCTTGCTCAACACGTGGACTGTAAACTGTGGATTGTTTGAATTTTATTTGGAGTCTGGAGTCTGGATTTAAATTGTACTGATTCGGCATTAGGCGGTGTCCAAAATTCTTAAAAATGACTGATGTAGCATTGATGAACGGAACGAAGGACAAAACAGGCAAAATACCCACAAAAACAACAAACAACTGCATATAATATATATATAAGATTTATGGGTTTTCAGCCACTTTTATTTCATTTTAGTTTTATTCTGACTCTTTAAACCAAATTATTGTCTTGATTCTTGATTATATAATATTTTTATGTGTGTTCTACATTCTACTACAATTTTGCTCATTCAAATGTGTACGGACTACGGAAATTAGAGGACGCATTGCTTGACTCCATTTTTATACGTGCATCTTGGGACAGTATTGCACCACTGTGTACCGTCCGGTCGGACCATGCATTGTCCTTTAAATTTAAAAAACAGTTCAAAAACAATTACTGATTGTAAAAATTTAATTGGATACGAACTTTTTGTTGTTTTTTTTGCTATTTGCTATTTGTATTTTTTATAGTTCAAAAAATTTTACCTCGAACTTCTACAGCAGCCATAATTAGAGCTAAAATGGCGAAGAGAAGGATTTTAAAATTAATAAACATTTTTCCACGGACTACAAAGTACAAAGACAGAGGAATTGTAACTTGTTGAGGAAAATCTGGAGTCTGGAGTAAGCTGCGAGTTCAACACAGTTGAAAATGGTACAAAAGGGTTGCTATTATTCTAGTTTGTTTCATCTCCTTTTATATCCTCAGAGTCTGAACGCCGAAACCGAATCAACAAAATTATCAACTAAAGACAAAAGTACTAATTTTACTAATGAGACTCTTAGGTCTTAGCTATCATAATTATTATGTCCTAGGATTAAATATCTCCAGAAATGTGTAAGCTTGAGGAAAACCAAATGAAATGGCGTTTAAGAACTTAATGTGCTCATTTAGGTATCTATATTTGACACTATTCCAAATTCTAAGCATCCCATTTGATATTTGACATTTGATAACATTGGCATTGGAAACGAAAACGAGTCAAGAATAAATTGACCTGTAATTAGTGTATTTTATTACTTGAGTTATGTCACTCTCCTTGTACGTATCGTTGTTACGTGCATCGTTTGGAGTTTGGACAGATATAGGGAAACCAAGTATAGAAAACTATTGGCGCTGTTC
>JAQGBH010006492.1:0-12410 GCA_034698265.1 Sminthurinus aureus | reverse complement strand
CCGTTCGGGCTCCAATGATAATTGCAGATTCTAATGCATTTAGAATGAGAGTCAAAAGGTACACTGCCCGTTAAACAAAATAAAAACCAGTGAAGCTGAATTTTTACAATAAAAAATCCAAAACCTCGAATAGAACTCGAATTCAAAGTTTTCACCAACGAGGTCTCGTATTTTGTAGTAAAATGAAAACCTTGTTGGTAACGAGGGCAACAAAATCCAAGCTGGGATCTCTAATGAATTTCTCCAGCTTCGGCTTCTTTTCCCAGTGAGTTGAGCAGCCCATCCTAATTTCTGCATAAAATAAAATGATTAGAATTTTCAATGACAAATTACAAATTACAGATATAGGACAAGTAAAAGGAGGAAAAGAGCTGGAAATTCTAGAAATGTTACATCGGGTTCAGCCTCACCGTCTCAATCTATAGATTTTGTAAAAAAAGAACAACAATTTCCTTCTAATTCATATCACAGGCATGACATGTTTGTATCTATGGAGATTTCATGTTTCATCGGGATTTTTGTATTAATTTATTTTGATTTGTATTTACTTTGTAAGGAATAGTGAATCATGAAAAGGGAATAGAAACAGAGCAACAGAAATATGAAACTTGTGGATGTGGATGTGGCGCGATAGCAAGAAGGTTGAAGGCTGAGCCGTCATTTCCCTATTTTGTCACTTTCAACATGGAAATAATGGATTTGTACTGTGCATTGTCACAAAATGTTCAGGCAGCACAACTTAGAAACTAACCAAAGAAAATGAGCGAGAAACAAAAAAATGGCAAAAATGACGTGGAAATTCTATTTATAATTTTATTCATTGAGCGGTTTTTCACAGATTGTAATTGTCAGAATCATCTGATCACAGTCAAATTTATAACCCTTTCCAGTTTTCTCTTTGCATCCGCCGCAAGGTTTTTCCGATTTACACGCACAAAAATTACTACTCCAAGTCGCAACTGTTTTTGAAACTGGATTCGGATTTTCCAACTTGTCTTTGTCTTTATCACTCGTCATATTTTCTTCCAATTTCCTCAGAAATCTGACAATGTCCAGCAGCAGTGAAACTGGGAGCGGTTGAGCAATATTTTCCATGGGAACTTTGTGCAGAAATGCCCCTTTTGTCACAGGCTTAAAAAGAGGAAAAGCCTTCATGAACCTCGCTCTCTTGTCATCCTCCTCTTCTTTACTCTGACAGTTTGTGGAAAATCCATGGAATTTTATCGTGTACTGAGATTTCTCCTTGTTTGAACTGATCAAATCCAAAAAAATGACAACAAAATAACGACAGACCAATAAAAAATTACAGGCATAATAAAAACAATTGAAAATTGAAATAAATGAATTTACGTGATAAAGTAGACGTTTTCCATCCTCGGTGTGGAAAATCCTTAGGGAATGAGAAAAAAACTGAGCAGTCGCAAGTTTTGAGTCTTGAGCTGAACTTGACTTGACTGAAAATATAAATACAATTACAATTACAAATACAAAAACACTGACACTGACAATGACCGTGACAATTTTGTGTCGTAGTCAAGAAAAAGTTGAGTTGAGTTGAGTTGATGTTTTGTGACATAATATGCATTGGCATTCTTGCCGGAATTTGAAACGAGTCTTGGGAATTGAGTCTTGAGCGTGTAGTTTTAAACGAGCAGCGAAATGGAGTAGCAAAAAGTAGAGCGTACAGCGTGCGGCGAATGTTGTGTACAGTTGAGTGTGAATGATGAGCGTGTGAGAATGTTTATTTTTACACATGAGCGAATCTAGAGTCTCGAATCTCGAATCTCAGAATCGGAAGGCAGCACAAGAGCAGAGGCTCAAGCTGAAAATTAGACTAATGAGCCACATTTCCATTCACACCGTCGCCCGCTGGAAATTGTATGAATACTCGATACTCAACTCGCACGCTCTTTTCTTCACACTCGCGTCGTGTGTGTTGTTTTGTCTTGTGTTGTGTTGTGTTTTATATTTAGCCCACTCAATCCGCATTCCTACCTCGCACTAGAATTTCTCCACCTCCCTTCCGTTTTCCGTTGCACAACACGAGAAATGTTTACTGTACTAAAATACACTGTAAATTGTACATGTTTTCTTTGCCATTGTCGTTTCATTTCCTGGTGCAGTTTTACACTTTGAGCTCAGAGCTTTGAGTATTGAGCGTGCAGATGAACATTGATAAATTGTTTTTATGCCAGACAAGACACAAGACACAAGACAAAGGAAGAAATTTACCATGAGAAATGAGAATTGCAACATCTGATACATTTTGTTGCATTTTTTATCTCCGTAACCTCAAACCGCAAACCTGAACCAGCAACACACTGCACACTGTAATTGACTATGAGCTGGGAAAAGGCAATAAATAGACAAAAACTGATTTGATCAGACCAAATGATAAAAAAAAAAAGCATTGTGGTTGTTTTTTGTGTGTATTTAAAAATTCGGTAGAGGTTTTCATAAACAATGTAGATTTTCATCACAAAATTCAAACAGCACAATTATTAATTTTTTCGCCACCACTTGCACTAGATGGCGCTGGTGTTGACCTGGCGTCATTTTTGTTGTCTTGGCTACTAGTTTGACCAGATTGTAGACAACACAATTGACGTAATTCAGATTCTTCGTCGTTGGATGTCCAAAAGGAAAATGTAACCGCCAATTTTTGTACAGTTGCTGAAGATTCCTTTCGTAAAATGGACTGTACAAATTCTTCAAAGGAGGTCCAAATCCTGCGAAAAATCTTATGCGTTGACATGAAACTCAAAATAATTTCAAAGACCAAAACGGCTACAGGGAGAATGAGAAACAGGAGCCAAATTTGAAAGATGAGATAAACATCTTGAAATGAAAGTGGTTTGAATTCTTCGACAGATTCGACGATGAATTCTGTCGAATTTCTCCAAATTTGTCGATCCCCGTAAAATCTGATTTGCTCCCATTTTTCCCACCACCAAAAAATACCAGAACTCACCAGAATTTTCAACGGGGTCAACATTAAACCCGGAGCATTTTTCACTACGCCCAGTTCAATAGCAAAACCGCGTAATTCTTGAACAGCTTCATCTTTTTCCGATTCGTGTCCATTGTGAACGAATTTCATGCCAAGTTGGGGATGATTTTTCATCTGTTTTTTGAAGTAGTTCCAGTAAAATGGAAAATCTTGAGCCGTTGTCATGAAAACGGTTTTTGGGTGTCGTAATTTATGAGTTATGAGATTTGGGATTTCTTCAGTGCATGTTCTGTCCTGTCGACTCCAAATAAGTCCAAGTGTGTAGGTTTCTTGACAAATCTCAAATTTCTGACAGCCCGATTGTTCAAAAGGGGCCGTCAAATTTTCCTCAGAGCACAGAGAACCGCATTTTAGTCCGCGTTCCAATAACAAGTCAAGAATTTTGGAATCAAGATTTGCTGGATGATCCTCGACAAGGCGCGTATCCAATTTTGCGCTCAAGTTGAAGAACATTTTGGTGGATTGGTGTTTCCTTAGGCAATTAAAATCCATTTGGCTGTAGTAGACGAAGAAACTGCCATCTTTGAGGAAATCCATCGAGCTGTTCCACTTCGGATCACTTGCGAATGGAAAATCGAGCGTGTAGTCACTTTTGATGATCCCGCGAAATCCGTTCACCAAAATCAGGCTCATCATCAACCAAACGCCCAAAATCCAGCGAATAGATCTTTTCCACCCATTTTTGATGAAGTTTTGGTGGATTTGGTGGATTTTTTGGTGGATTTCTGCAGGAATTTCTTGATCAGGTTGATCTAACAAAATCCTAAGGACCCAGAAACATTGTTCGGAAAGTATGTTCCAGATCTTTGATAAATTATTTTGATTTTTGTTCAGAACCAGACTAAAAGTAAGAAGAACAGCGACAGTGATCACCATGGAAACTAAAAGAAGGAGCCAAACGTCTTTTTGAAACGGCGTCGTGTATATTTCCAGTGTATTCTTCACTTTGAAGACGCTGTCACTGGTGATGAATTTGTAGTTTTTGCTTCCAGTCAATATCAAAAGCGGATTTGGAACAATAAAAGCTTCTGATTCGGGCGTAACTAGAAAAACTTGGAGCTTCAGTTTGCGAGATCGCCATGAGGGATTGTGGAACTTTTTATAGGTCCAACTGTCGTTAGCAACAGGGCTTAGAAAGTTTTCCAATGCTGTGTAAAGAGTTACTGGGGAATTTCGAGCAGCGGGAGTTTTAAATTTTAAGTTCTGTAACCTTGACAAGTCTATGAATTTTGGTGATTTCTTACTTTTAAAAAATTTTGAATTTTCCTGCTGTTTGCCTTTGCCGTTTGACATGATTTGGAAATAGCATGAAAATTCAGTAGAATTTCCTGGACAGCGCAACTCTTGCGCCAGTTTCTTATGGAAAATGGTCAAATGATTCACGAGCCAAACTCTAGAAATTCGCATTCTAATTCCCATCTGCTCGCTCATTCGCTCATCTTCCATCTCAATTGTGAGAAATAAAAGAGGCAATTTTATAGCAAACTCCGATTCAAGTACAAAATATTCAAGAAATTTAGTGAAAAAGGATTCTGGGAAATTCGGGTACGCTGGTTTCGGTTTGTCCTTGTTCTCCTGTAAAACAACATTTCCTTGCTTTGAAATTTCCAAGAGAATCGTCGTGAACTTAGCATTTAGCAATGCTATAGCACGCCACCCACAGTCTTGTTTCTCAATAAATGTGAGACAAAACACGTGATTTTTCGCGTACCACTCCATATTTCGCCGGATCGCCTTAATTCTCGCTGAAAATTTGTCACGTGTTCCGTACGAATGCTTCCGCATTTGTTTTTTCAAGGGCCAGTAAAACATGTTGATGAAGCAGTGAGAGTTTTTGGCTTGCAACGTCAAACTCAATCCATCTCTCAAATGTTTTGTATAATTTTTGTCGTAATTGTTGTCGCCGTCTTTTAAAAGAACTGGGATTAGAAAATCGATTGAATTGGAACCGATTTGAGCCGCAAGCTGAATTTCTTGGTCTTTTAGCCGTTCGCCAGTGATATTTTCACAAAGATAAATCCAACAGCCAGTTTTCGCCACGTCATCCAAAATCGAGTAGAGGTCAACATTTCTCAACGTCGTGGGCCCTATCGGTGACCTCAAGGAAATTCCTGTAACGAAATGGATTTCAAAGTTTTCAGCCGAAACGGAGGACTTTTGTGCAATCAAAAGTATAATTAGCCACAAGAGAGGAAAATAAAATGGGTTCATTTTATTCCTAAAAAATTGAGAACAGAAAAAAATCCAAGCTCCAAACTCTAAATTCCAGAGGAAAATGTAAATGTTTCCCCCCCTAGTTTTTGTCTTTGTCCTTTTGCTGAAAAAATCCAGCTTGTTATGAATTTTTTATGAAGGACTTCTAGTTTGTCGTTTCGTGTCTACTCGTAATTTCAATTATGTATTTAGTTTCCAAAGTCCAGAGTCTAGAGCCAAGTGATATAGAAACGCAAGGAAGCTGTTAATTTAATCAAAAAATGCGAGGGAATTTTACACGACATGACCTAAATTTGAATTTGTCATTTGCAACAAAATAATTCAAGCAGCACAATTTCCAATTTTTTTGCCACCGCTAGATGACTCAGGTTCGGACGTGCCGACATCTGCTGCTATAGCAACTAGTTTGACCATATTTTCGACAAAAAACCGGCGAATTGGTTGACAAATTTCAAGTTTTGGTTTAAAAACCCGCCATTTTCCACCAAAAAAGCTACAGTTGAAACCGCAAGTCCAAATGTCAGTGCGCAGAAGCAGAAGAGAACCTGTTTAATTTTAAAAGGCTCCACGTTTTCCGCCGTTTCATCCTGCACAAATGGATCCAGTAATTTGGTGTACAAACCAAATTGGTCGTCCCGCTTTCCCTGTTTTTGAATTCGATCAAACCACGTGGCTCCACCTCTTGCATTTGACTCAAGAGTTTCCTCCACCCACCGACAGAAATGTGCCGTATTTCTTAAAATCCCATTGAGACTGTTGAAGCTGTCGTAATATTTTGAGCCTTTTGTGAGGCCTAAATTGAGGATGAAATTCTGAACGGATTCTGGTGAAAAAACCAAAGGTTTGTAGTCCGAATGGATCGTGGCGTTTTTGGCAATGAAAGTTTGACTAAAGAGTTTGAAGCCGATGCAAATTGTTCGTGGTTCCAAAATGGCGGAGAGAATACAGTCAAGATGCTTGTCTTCAAGCTTGACTCGACGCCATATTGTTTTGTGACTCGGCATTTTGGATTTATTGAAGAAGTTGGTGGATGCTGCGCGGTCATTGTACATTTTGATCTGGTAACCTCTGCTTAAGGAGAGTTCCTTAAAGGTTTGCGGCAGTTGGTCGAAGCGGGGGCAGGTGGCGAAGGCGATAAAGTCGCAACCGTAATAGATCATGATGAGCATGGTTGAAATGCCCCAAAATGTAATGATCCCGCGACATCTGTCGAAAACTCCGGAACACTGCCCGAGGATCAGCGTGTACGTGATGCAAAAGGCGGTCCAAATTTTTTCTGAATTTGTACCAGATTTTCTTGGTTTTACATCTTGTCTTAGATATTGAGAAAGAAATAGAAGGAGAATCATTCCCATCGAACTGCAGAAACAAGCAAGCCAGACAGACCATTGAAATGGGTCAATGATCCCCAGGAGACTGATATATTTGGAAGGGCGGGAACTCATAAAATGGATCCCGATGAATCCGATTAGGGTTGGATAATCCAAATATGGATGCCGCTGCAGGGTTTGCATCGGCCCAAAAGTCACGTCCTTTTCACCGTAGATAACAGAAGCAATTGGCCCAGTCCATGTTTTATTCGACAACTGAATAATTCCCTGAAAACCATACAAAAATCAAATTTTCAAAATTTTGGAAACCCTTGGCAACCAAATAAATTTTCCAGTATAATTATTTTTACATTTACTCGGAAAGGTGGTGCATCAAATTCATAAGTGAAATTGAAAGCCTTTGAAAGTGCTGCCATCTGCTCAAAGAAAAATCCACCACTTGGTTTAGTCCTTCCATTTTCAAATTTGATATAGGCGTCTGCTACGATAATATGCGCCCTCAAGTGTTGACCACAGAAAGTGATCCAGTTTGACATGGTGACTTTTTTCAGCAAATTTTCAGTTTCCATGGCAACCGAAATATACAATTTTTGGAGATTTATCCCCGCGCCACGGGTTTTACTGTCATTTTCATCCAAATAAATATTTTCGACTCCACCGGTTTTATTTTGTTGTGGTAAAATTCCGTATTTTGTCTTCAGTTTTTGAATCCACCGCCAATTCAACACTGTTGAAATGGCATTTTTATCTACATGTTCCCGCATTTTCAACACTGGCTATAAAAACAAATTTATCCTTTCTCGCACAATAACGGCCATAAATTTCTCTTGAAAGTTGATTTTCCATCAAATTTTCTCTTTCTATTTGAATTTCCCGCTGGAGGAAAATCAGAACGGTGTCGCAATGACTCGTGTACTTTTTAAAATTCAAACTGTAACTGTCCGTTGTGGATTGGAATTTTGTCAGGAAATTTTAGTGGCATAATTTTAACCGATAGAGAAGAAACTTGGCTTTGATTTGAAGCACTTTCTTTTGTAATCATAGAATTTACATCCAGCGCCGCGTAATGATTTTGAATGAATTCTCTCAATTTAAATTCGCCAAGTTTTTGTTCCAGCCAACTTTCACTGAAATTATCTTCTTCTTCAATTTGAAATAATATAACTCGAAGACCACACGCAGAATTATGATCAATGAAATTTTCCGTCGATTTCACTTCCAGAAAAAAACCCAAGGGAAATAAAAAACTCGAGATCAAAAACAAATGAGACAGCTTCATCTTTAGAGCAATTTTCAGTTCCAGCTCCGATTCCAGTTGCTACGGAAGTGAAAGAAGGACGACGACGCTGCTCCCCACTAAACTTGATGTTAAGGTGCTTTTTCTGATTCTTGTGTAAAAGAGTTCCAATTTCCGGGACGATAGACGACGGTCGACGCGTAGTTGTGTAAAATTTAGAGTGCATGCGGATAAACAGTAACCAATAAACAAGGTTTCCGAGTAATGAAATGAGATGAATGCGGAAGACAACAACAACAAAAACAACAGAAACCACTTTCACTTTAATGCGCCAAATATTTGCTAATGGAGAAACAACGGCAGTTTCTGTGTTGTTTATTGCAAAATCAAGTGCTTAGTAATACGTTGTACGAATTAAGCCGAGTCGTCTGCTCATTATTAATTAACCAATTTTGTCGCATGCCTCTCACAAACCAACAAGCAAACAGGCAAAAGCCGTAATGACAAAAGCATGTCAAATGTCGAGTGTCGAGTGTCGAGCCTTTTACATCATAATGAATTTCGTGAAAGAAAATGCCACACACCGCGTTTCTCAGGAGAAAAACAGAAGACAAAACATTCATAAATTTTATTTGCGTACTTTATTCAATTAACAATTTTTGTGTTCGTATGCGTATGATTTATGAATGGATATCCGAATTCCATCATAAAATCTTGGCACTTTTCCGCTATTTCTTGCACATCCTCCAAAGTCAACCACTTTTTCCACAGTAAAAGGCGCTCCTTGGACTTTTTGAATGTTGAATAGGGATTTGAGCTCGGATTTTCCGGATTCGAGTGGCTATTTAAATAACCCTCGATTTCCACACTCCATGATGGGTTTGGAATTACCCCAAGTTTTTGTAATGTATCCTTGAGTTTTTGCTTTGGATTTATCACAAAATCTTTGTATCTTGCGATTTGTACTCGTTGTGTTTGTTGTTTGTTTATATTTAGCAGGCTCTACCAAGAAAGTGTTGAATCTCCTAAAGCTCCGCATTCAAAACAAAAAAAAATGTCGGTGAGCCCACAACTTGCCGATTCCTTACACCAGGTCTCATAGAAGTGTCGTTGTAATGGAGATTTAGTCAACTGGCCCAGGTCCCACGTGGATCTCGCACAAGATAAATTATCTTGGAATTGAAATCCTTGAATTTCTGCTGCAGTTTTCTTCCCGCTTTCCCTCGCAGCCGCTGTAGTTTGAACAGTTGAATGGGAAAGAGTTGGCAGACGGGATTTAGGAAATCCGCCGAGTAGCACGAATCTCCGAGTTGAGTTTTGACATGGCAAAACAAATAAAATGTGTGGATTCGCAGGTTGTTGATTGTTGATTATTGATTTTTGGCTGTTGTTTGGATTCACACTGAAATTGGAATTGGCGTGGGTTTTGGCATTCGACAAAATATTAGTTATATAAAATGGACAACGGGGTTCATTAAGTATTAGCAGCAGCGGAGTTTTTTACATCACAACTCGCAACTCGCAAGTAGCAAGAGAACATAACGCGTATTTTATCTTTTCATTAGTCTTGAGTATTGAGTATTGAATGTTGAAAGTTGAGGTAATTGGATCAAACAGCGTCGCAGTTAAATAAAGATAAAATATTACGAGTCCGTAAAATAATTCATGAAGTCTGATTCTCGCTCGACTTTTGGGTGCTGTTCAATCAACTTTTTTGGCTAAATACTGGATATTGGATAAAACCGCTGAATATTTCATGTCCAGTTTTATCGCCAATTTATACAACTCCGTCGCTCTCATTCTCGTTCTTGTTTCTTGCATGTTGCCTACAAATGGATCAAAATTAACTTGAAATAAGACACATAAAACAGGCTAAGCCAACGTATATTAAACGATACCATACAACCCGCTTGTTGCCTCGTGATGTTTCTTGTTCCTTGTTCGTTGTTCCAGGTAGCAAACTAAAATGAAGAGATAAAACGGCAGGAGAAAATTGAATTTGGCATATCGTTAATCGTTACGAAACGAGTCAGGTTTGGTTTGCCTCTGAGTTTGTCCACGACTCCCAAGCCGAAGCCAAAACCGAAGCCAAAACGAGGAAAAGCGTGGGCAAGTGAATTCACCAACGGAACAAAAAGAGACGATCGGCGCCAGTCGGATTGCAAGTGCGAGGCAAGAAAAGAGAATTTTGGTGGTTCACTTTTGACTTTGGGCGTTCCTTTATCATTCATCGTTCATTCCTCAAAGTTAAACTTTACTCAACTCGGCTCGGCTCTTCACTTGCAAATCAATTTCAGCTCCTTTTCACATAAATTTCAAACTCGACTTTTGCATCACATTTATTTTACTTTGACCATTTGACCACTGGTAAAGTTTAATGGAAAAGCAAACTATTTTTGACATTTTAAAACTCACAAGGAAAAAATCGGAAATCGGATTCAAAATTTCAAAATGTTGACCCTGGAAGAAAACGGATGGAATTTTAAATCCACCAAAATTTATTCCACTTTGAATCTTGTCCCACTTGAAATTGACGAGAAAACGGGGAAAATTCGGAGGCGGTCGAGTAAAACAAGAAATTTCATATGGCGGATGTTTTTTTGGCTTGGGATTTCTCACTGGTTTTACATATTCTTGAGACTCGTGCAGTCGATTTTGGTGGAGCCGGAGAAATACTTCCGATGGGATCATTTTATCATTCATGGCCCGTATGCAGTGTACTACTTTCTCATGTATTACACTGGATATTCCATGTTTGTGGCAAATCCGGAAGAGTGCGTGTTGGTCTTCAACCGACTTTTTGTGGAGAGGGAAAATCCAGTGGAAAAAGTGATGCAGGAAGACCAAAAAGAAGAACAAGAATTGAAAAGGAAAACAGGAGGAAAACCTGGAAAAAGAGGTAAAAAATTCAAAATATCACAACACGTTTTGTTTATTAATTTATCCTTGATTTTTTTTGTGCTCAGTCAAATACTAAAAAGTTGAGTAATCCTTAAAATACAAATTTGCAGGAGTTGCCGGACTAAAATCTCAAGCTTGGGTTAAATTTAAATCCATTCCAGTTTCCGTTCCAGACTCGGATAAAAAGCAAGAATCACTTTTGCATATCCGGAAAAACCCGGAATCCGGTTCTGGAGTTCGCTCTCGTCCTCTGTTGACGTGGCCGCCGCAATATTCTCTAGATGAACTTTTGGCCAAAACTTTTCCGCTTTTAGTTGAAGCATCAAAATTGTTCTTCCTGATCGTTTTGGCGGTTGATCCGACTCGTCCTCAACTGTTGTACTCGTCTTTTCTGCGGGAGTGGCAAAACTGGTACAGTTTCCTTGGGCTATTGACTGCTGAGACCATTTCTCTGACATTCGTCTTGCTCGTTTGCGGTTTTTCAGTCGTTTGTCAACTCCTCTTCTTCAGCAAATATCAGGCGGATTTCAAGCGACTGGATCTTCAACTCAGGTGACAATTTTAAATTTTAAGTTTGCATTCATGTACTTTCATTTAACTGGATCTTTAAAAGTGCTGAAAATTATACTACAACAAATAATTTTTTTACTTTTGTGCAATTTCGTGTAGAAATTTGGAGGAAAAATTTCAGCGCCGTCCGCTCCAAAATCGAAAC
This sequence comes from Sminthurinus aureus, assembly GCA_034698265.1. Taxonomy (NCBI): domain Eukaryota; kingdom Metazoa; phylum Arthropoda; class Collembola; order Symphypleona; family Katiannidae; genus Sminthurinus; species Sminthurinus aureus. The sequence continues at coordinate 1,002 of JAQGBH010006492.1, read as the reverse complement.
ATGAAGAGAGAAGTTTGGATTCTCCGTCAGATTCTCAAGGAGATGAAAGAACTGGAGGTTTTCATGGAGCTCTTCAACCGCTGTTTTCCTCCCTGCATTTTTGCTTGGAAACTTCTCTGTTTGTCTGCTTCCATCCTCTTTTATTTTTTCACCATTCGGCATGGTGCAGATTTTCCATTTCTGGGTCTTTTCACTCTTTACATGGCCATCGTCTTGACTCTGGTTTATGGAATTCTGTATCAAAAAGCCTTTTCAATCCCTGAAAAAATGGAGCAGTTGAAAACCGACTTTTTTCTTTCTGCTCACAAAACAACATCAAATTCAGGCTCAACTGCTGATGGTACAAATGAAAACGCTGGCTTTCTTAAGGAAATGAAGAGAGAAATTGGGGGAATTCGAGATGTCGGGGTGAAAGTTGGGAGTTTTCACACGCTCGAGAGACAAAGTACACCGAATTTTGTGGACTTTGTATTTCGGAATGTGGTGAGTCTACTCGTCACGTTCCCGCGATAGATCATCAATCATTACCTTGTCATCGCAGTCATATTATGCTAAATAAAAAATATGGTAATGTTCTGTTGCATGCAAGAAAAGTGGCGCACGACTGGCGAATAGCACGGCGAACTTAAAAGTAGATGAACATGATTTTTACTTCATCAAAATTTTCTTTTATGCTTTCTCCTGCTCTTGCAGTTGTAATAAAGATTTTTGCTCAGACTTGACTTTTGTTCATTGTTCATTTAATTTTGTCACTTGAAATTTCAAAGTTCAAAGATTATTTACACGATAAAAGATAAAATGTACAAGACACAAGTTGAGTTGAACTTGAAAGAAGAAAACGTGAGGAAATGCTTTTTATTCTGTTGACTGTTCATTTTATGAATAAAAAGACAATAAATTTTCCAGCATGTTATAACTTTGTGTATATCACGGCAAGTGGACTTTATACTAGAAATTTTTACTAAATGAAGGTGGGTTCATTAGAAATTTTTCTTTATAGAA
>JAQGBH010006491.1:0-12414 GCA_034698265.1 Sminthurinus aureus | reverse complement strand
TTAGACGACGCACCTTTTACTTAATTGCAATTAAATGTGATAACCGAAATTCAATTTCTTGGACTTATTAGACGGAGTTGTGGCTGGTTAAAAATAGTACCGAATTTCAATTCCGTATCTTTTAACCTGTTGAAGTTATTTAGAAAATAAACTGGAAATTTTATGTCGCTGTACAGCTTTAGCCCATTCTACGGTAAGCTGAAAGTGCGAGTGAGCGATCCCCCAAAACTGCATCCAGTGCCGGTGTAATGTAAACCAATCAAATAAACGGCTTTGAAATTGTACACAAAATTGAACTTTTAATATACTAAATACTCAAATTCCGGGAGTGGGAACAAATTTTTCCTCATAAAGTACTTTTACACAAAGTTTCTACTTTCTACTCTTATTAAATTTGTACACATAGAATATAGAATATAGAAACCAGAAATACTGGCACAATCAGTTGGCAATGTTTTAGGACCTACCACAAAATATCTACGTTTTTTTTTCACTCTCCTTTGAAATGTCATTGACACAATCAATCAAGGATCAAAGCAGAATCAAGACTCAAGAGTCAAGCCTCAAGCCTCAAACTGTACCTACAAAAAAAATTATGTGGACAATGTACATACATATTTTCTTCATTTCCAACAACAACAGTTTCCATTTTTTCTTTCTTGAATCATTCGTTGTATGTGACAAAATCCAGGTAATAAGCAGCCTCCGCAAGGATTTCCTCCAATTCTAAACAAAACACAAATAATTTAAACTTTAATTTAGACCTTTGCGCACGAAAACTGCAGCTAAAATATCTGCAATTCTTGGTGATTTTTTGGATATTTTATTATTTGTGATCTCACCTTCTTCGTCCCCACCCTCATGCTCAACGAACACGGAGACTCCATTCTTCTTCTTGGCGGCGTCAAAGCCAAAAATCCCGGTGACGAGGGAGAAAATGGGTCGACGGAAATCAAAGCGATCGCCTTCCCGCTGAAATTTGATGTTGAAATTCTTCAGTTCTGAAAAGGAAAAACCAAAACAAGACATGTAAATAAAATTCAAATGAGATGAAACAAGGTTTGAAAAATGTAAAAACTTTCATGTAGATTTTATTTGAGTGTTTTTACTTTTTGCATCCAAAATTGATGGATTTGTTCTGAGTGCTTCAGCATCCTCAATTTTCATGTTCCGTGAATTGTTCCGCAGCTGGATACACGTTTCTGGAGAAAATCCGGTGATTCCAGCGTCCATCTGCTCGGTGACCACTTCAAAATCTCGAAAATTCTGCAAAATATCTTCAGCTTTAAAAATTGTGAGCTCCAGATTTTGTACATTTGAAAAGCTCCTCCAAATTGTCCACATGTTCTGTTGAAAACAACTCGCAAATGGTCGGATCGTGAGATTTTCCACCTGGGGGAAAATTGATGCCAATTTCTCCATAAATTCAGGACACAGTTCCAGTTTTACTTTTAAATCATGCACAGAATCCAGGGACTGAGAAGGAGACCAGTCAAAATAGCTGAGCCAAAGTCCGTTCTCTGGAACTGGAATTTCGTAGGACTCAAAATCAATTTCAACGGATTGGAGATTCGGGAAAATTTCTCGTAGTTTCAACGGACAAGGCCGAAAACCGTCAGCATTATCAAGATCAATATCAAAATTCTCAAGCCAAATGAAAGCAACCCCCCGTTTGTGATCTGTGAAGCGGATATCCTTGACTTTTTTCATGGGTGGGAGATTCAGATGTGGGATGTGTGAGAGTGGCGGACATTTTAAAATGGATTCCAAACTATCTTTCGAGGAGTCGAGGATCGTCTGGAGAAGTTGCACAATTCTTGTCCATTCCGGATTACGGAGATTGAAGTCATGGAGAGAAATTGTGAGTTCCACGAGCTTTGGCCGTCCCTCTGCAAATTTTGCATAGAGGTCAAGATTCTGTTCCTCGTTCTCGTTCTTTGGAGCAAACTCAATACGCTTGACTGCATGGATTTTATTCTCAAGGGCGGATGCAGCTGGATCCAGAAATTGGATTTTGTAGCCCTGGATTTCTTTCAGATTGACCGCAGCTTGAATGAGATCTTGAATCAGTCTGTGGGATTTTGCATGGGTAAAAGCGTCCTCGTGGACTACTAATTTTGTAAGTTTTGGGAGTTGGATCGTGTTTCTTGGCTCTGGGAATAATTCCAGAGCAGAGTCTTCGCGCCACCCAACTGGAACATTGTACAATATCAACTCTTGCAAGTTGTTTGCCTGCTCTAGAAGAATTTTTCTAAAGGTCAAGAGGGAGGTGTCAGGAGTAGTTTCATCACCCTCATTGGATAAACTCAAAGACAACCTTTTGATATTTTGTCCGTAGATCTGGAAAAATTCCTGTGACTCCCAGCTACCTAAATTTCCACTAATAAATTGAAAGTTGACCAAAGGGAACTTCCAATCCGGATTTTCAGTCTTTGTGGTTGAGAGGAAACTATTAAATGTCTCCAGGGTCATTATTTCAGGGGAATCACAACCCGATTTTACATGCATCTTTTTTCCCTGATCGTAGTCGAAGTCGAGAAAAAAATTACTCTGTCTTAACAATGACGTCAGTTCCCGCTTCCACTGACTCGAGACGAGACGAAGTGGGACGAGTTCCTCCGCCTCCAACCAGCTGAATAAATTCCTCAAAACCTACGGAAATATTGGAAAGAATGGAAAATATTGGGAAAGGAATCAAAATTAAATTAAATTCATGTCAAGTCATCAGATTTGAGAAATATCATAAAAAATTATTGAATGCTAAATCTTGAATACTAAAATTTGTGATGATCATCACTCCACACTTACCACATCAATTTCCAAAGGATTCTTTGTATTTTTGTCCACTCGTGTCTCTCCATCTGCAACTTTTTTCAGTCCAGCGTCCACATTTTGTATTTCTGATCCTGATGATGTTGGATCCGCAGTTCCGTTTGTAGAATCCATGGTAACTGTCAATTTTTACAGTTGCAATCCAAAATCCAAAATCCACTGCAATATCCACACTGGGTACTGGATAATTTATTTTCCACTCCAAAATCCAAAAGACAGACAGGAAAAATAAAAGTCAAGAGTCAGAGCAGTAGCAGGAGCAAAGTGAAAACTTGTAGTTCGAACTTCATCAAGTCCTTTTCTATGTGGCTGTGTCTATGTATATCTAAATTAACGGTAAATAGGTAGAACGTGGATAGTGGAGAGACAAATGGGATTAGAAAGGAATTATAGAAACGGCCATTGGTTCGCCTTTGACTTTAAAGTAAACTTAAAAGAAAAGGAAGGGGAGGAAAGGCAAAGGAATCATTCCGTAGATGTTTGATGCAGTAAGGGAGTAAAAAACTTTCTGGAATTGATATTTACCCGCAGGAAAAATACTTTACTGACACTGTCCTGTTTTTGGGTAGCATGTGCATTGTACAATATACAATACAAATATACCGTACATATTACTATGCTTTAAAGTCTTGAGTATGGAAAATAGAATCCACAGCCTAATTTTTTATCAACGTTTTTTATCAAGTTTATGGTTCTATGTTGCAACATATGTACTTTGTATGTTGTATTTTGCGACTTGCATGAATTATCTCAAATTTAAAATCTGAAATGTCAGATGATTGCTAACAAAACTTGACCATTTTAATACTCAATAGTCCATCGATTTCATCGATATTTATCTATTATTATTGATGTTTTTTTGGCATAATGTTTTGAGCTCTAGATTTTAGACTTGTGATTGTAGATTGTAAATCCGATCCGGTTTTGTAGAAGGAAAGGTGCAAAATCGTGAAATTCTTAATTCAAAGAAAATGAGTTGATAAAACTGTCACTTCTACCAACCACTGCCGTGTTTCCAATTTCCTCTGTTGGGATTCCAACGGAAATTTGAATATTTTATACAAATTACATGATTTTGAATCACTTGTTTTCCACCGTTTTCTGACGTGACTTTATTTGGCTTGATTTGTACCACCAAATACGAACCGAATCTAGGGTTAGATTGGGTTTGAAAAGCCATTTATTTTTTTCAAACGGCGTCCAACATCCTCATGAAATTTTCTACGTGCTCCATTTCATTTCCTTACATTTTTGGTTTCCACGCGGATCAGAAGATATTTTCTTTGTGCCAAAGTTAATATGGTGCTTTTGTAGTGTACATTATGTGTTGTGCATTGTAAACTTTACAGCTAGGGAAGCTGTGTCCTTTTCTTCATGGGCCAAATCTGACTCATCCGTTTCCATGACAACGATAAAACATCCAGATGAAGCTGAAACTGAAATTGAGCTGGATTTTATTTCATCAATAACTAAGGAGCATAATTTGGCTGTTACTCAAGTTCTATTTCAACGCCGTTGAGTAAATTTTAATGCGGAAAGGGTTGCATCGAACTTCAGGTGGAAAATACAGCCGAAGTGCCAAAGTTCAAACAATTCTTGAAATATTCCTCTGTCGTCCTTCTTAACTGGATTACAAGAAATATTAAAGTGGGATCAAGATTAATGTAAATTAATTTAAAGCTTCTACATTCAGTGCGCGTTGAGTTTTGTAATACATTGTTCATCCGTTGACAAATTGTTTGTCTTCTTTCTTCCTCTCTCTCTCTCTCGTCAACTCAAAACCGAAAAATCAATCTCACTTCTCTCTTTGCTCCGCATTACAGAATCCCATTGCACTGACAGTGAGTCGTATTTCCATTTCATTTCATATCCAGACATTAGATTGCACACACAAAAAAACACACACAACATAGAAAATACGTAATACGTATTTTTCTCCTTCTCGTATTTCACATTGCACATTCAATATCTTGACGTGATGACGAATGTCATAATTTCTCCTCTTGGCTTGTGAATTTGCAATATGACAACCCAGACGGAAGCCAAAGAAGACGCAAGTATTCAAATACTATTCTATCATGTTTCATTTGAAAAGATGTGCACAAACAGATTTAAGGTGAATTTGAATGTCTATTTAAATTCAAGAGAGTGGAAAAGAACAACATTTTGAAGTCTTGGAATACAGCAAATTCCAAATTCCAGTGCCAAGTCTAATCCCAATTGTAAATCCGAGTCCGAATCCGTTTTTCATTGTCGGAATCAGGTGAAAAACAATCAAACTCCAAAACAAAACATCAAAGTACAAAGCGGAAACCGTAAAAATGGAAAATTTTCAGAACTGAGATTATCCTCAATCCTCAATTGAGACCTGAGCGGACAGATTTTTGCCAAAAATCAAGTTTGTTACTCTTGTGTCGCTCATAACCCAAGATTTTGGATTTTTACGGTTTTCAGAAAAAATTGACCATTTTCTCATTTTGTGAGAAAATAGTCAATTTGATGGGGGTATTTTCAAAGCAAAAGCTGTTACTAATGGTCGGAATTTACTAATTCCTTTTTATCTTGCTGAAAAATGTTAATATTTGGCGGAGAAATGGCCGTTGTTTTATCTACACACCCTGTTTATTGTGAGGGGCTGAAGCATCCATGGAAACGCAGGGGTTTTAAACTGAATCAGAACAATTTGGACGCATTTGGATTTTACAAAAGGCAATGTTCGGCCACGCTTTTGTATTTTGTATTTTGTGTTTTCTGTTGCACTTACTGTTAAAGTAGTTGATACAAATTTGTACACAGAGCACAATGTGCAAAAAAAACCCGTCCAAGAAATTAGCATGAACAAGGAACAACTGGACCACAACTAAAGAGCGTAACATTCCTAATTGATAACAATTATGTTCATTTGAATTCTGTATTCAATTCTCAACTCACACGTGTTTTCCTATTCTTGATTCTTGATTCTTGATGGTTGATAGTTGATGGTTTCAAGGCGAGCATGTTTGCAATTCCTGGTTTGTGATACTCATCCACCGTCGACCAGTTCCATTAATTTATTCTTGTACTCTGTACACGTTTTCATCCTTCGCTCCTTCACATAACTATTCGTTATTATACAGTAGTTACATTACACTCTACAGACACAGCTGACAGCACACGGTTTACAGTTTGCCTCCACTTTTGTACCAACTGATCTCTTTAATCTCTTTAATGTTACTCATGGGCAGTGCACTTTAATTCTGATTTCAAATTCCTTGGATTTTTGGTTCCTTCTCCTTTCTCGTTGTTTAAAAATGCGGTCAACTTGTTATATTTCCAAATTCCTTGGCTATTTCTTCATCCTGTTGTGTCTTGAGCCACTGACAGTGCCCACTCATTGTCAGAGTCAAAGTCAGAGACTATGGCCCACTCAATCCGCAATCAGGAGCACTTCTCCACTTTTAATGTTTAATCAAATTCAAAGCTCTCTATGGAATTTAAAACAAGAAATTACGTCTCGCTCAAGTGGGAATTCCAATTCTGTTCCATCCGAAACGTTCTTGTCTACGGTGAGCCGAGTGTCTTAATTCTAGTGATGTTTACGTATTCGTTTTTGTATTGGTATTTCTGTCATGTGTCTTTCATTTGAATTTGAATTTGATCTATTTGTCCACGCGCATTGTCACTGTCATGGTCTTACAGCCCGAAATAATTTGTTTCCATGGAAGACAAGTGGAAGAGCACAAAGTGCGGACAGCGGACGGCTATATACTTTCAATCTTCCGGATCCAAAAGAAACCAATACAATCGACAGTAGTCAATCGAGAACCAGTTGTGATTCAACACGGACTCGCTGGCAGTTCTGATGATTTTCTGCTACAAGATCCAAAGGATATTTTGCGTACGGTTTAATTTCAAAAAATTGTATTCTAACAATAAAATTCCAAAATACTTTTAAAATATTTCCTTGTTGTTTTTCCATATAAAGTCAAAAGTCTGTGAATGATAATTTTTTGGAATTTGTAGCTTATTTGCTGGCAGATTCGGGACATAATGTTTGGTCAGCTGGCAATTGATAATTGATAATTGATTTTTCATGCTTGTTTCTCATTTTGTTGGTTACCACAGCAACTATAGACTGTAGACAAGAGACAAGAATTCAAAACATTTACTTTATATTGTTTTGTACTTATCATACATTTTAAAAGTAGTTGTGATGCAATTTTTTTGTTTGCCTCCAGGCTAACGAACATAAGAGGAAATTCGTACGGACAAGAACATTCAAGCAACCACATTTCATCAAATGACCCCAGTTTCTACGACTTTTCGTTAGGACATTTTAGAATTTTTGCACCATTATTTAAATTGGTTTGTGATTTTTGTAACAGATTGTTTTTTATAAATTTTAGTTTTACTTTTTCTTGTACAATTATTTCAGGCTGGACGACGGAGCTCGGGACATTTCTGACATCATCAAGTACATTTTAAAGGTGGAAAAGGTGCCTCGGCTGAGCTATATTAGTCACTCGATGGGTTCTACTCTAATTTCTATGGCTGTGAGTCAAGAACCTGGATTAAATAATGTAATACGGAAAAGTTCCTTTATGGCACCAGGAAATTATATAAGTCATATCCGCAGCCGTGCTGTGCTCCGTCTATTTTCTTTTACGCCCTCTTCCCTTTTGGTAAACACCAAACATCAAAATAACAAACTGAAAAAGTTTGACCTTTGACCTGTGACCTGTGACTTTTGTACTTTGACCTAAGACCTCTGACTTTTGTACTTTGACCTTTGACCTTTGAGTCCTATGATAAAAACCGTGTTTGTGTTTTTCTAGCTGTATTCGGAGCACTTTGCAGGAGGTCGAATGATTGCTGAGACTTTGGGCCGTGCACTGAGAAAATACACTCCTCAAGTGTGTGCGAGAGAGAAGACCAGCCATTTTTGTTACACTATGATTTCGTCACTTGATGGATTGAATCCCGGGCAAATCAAAAATGTAAAAAAATTCCTCTCATGTTAAAAATATCTGTATTTTGTCTGTACTCACAATCAAGACTCAAGACTTGTTTGTTTTTTGTTTTTGATTTTCTCCAGGAAACTTTTGTCAAACTTTCCGCACACGCTCCTGCAGCCACTTCAATGAAACTCTTCATTCACTACCAGCAGTTTTGGAGATCCGGAACCTTTCAGAAATACGACTATGGGATGCAGAAAAACCTGGTGATTTATGGCTCAGCTTCCCCTCCCTTGTACAACTTGTCAAGAGTTGTTTTTCCAGTCCAGGGATTCTACGGCCTCGGTGACAACATCATCCGTCCAACAGTAAAACTAAATGCTGAAAGAAAATTTTATTCTTTTTCCATTCTTGATTCTTGATTGTTATAAAAGATGGATATGCAACAGATGACAGATGACAGTTTTTGCTTTTGTTTTTTTTTTGTTTGTGCATATGAAATTTTAGGACGCTTTGCGGACTTTGAGCGAACTGGGAAACGTGGTGGAAACAATTCAAGTGGAGGATGAAAAATGGACACATTTTGATTTCCTCCTGGGAAAAGATGCTCGAAAACTTGTCTATGAAAAAATTGCCCAGTTTTTAGCCTCATAAAAATAATTCATTATTCTAATTTTTAACAGGAAAGTAAAATAAAATTTCCATAAATATACAATTAAAAACATCCCTGCTATTTTATTATTTTAATTCAAATGAGCATTAGAGAAATGATTTGTTGGATGACAAAGTCTGTGAAAATGGGAATGGCTTCTCGTTCCACTTTGTAAAATCCTCCAATTTTGATCCCGATTGGACGAATTGCCCTGGTTTTCCTTTGATATTCATTTCGTTTCCACTTGAGTCGAAATCTTTGTGACTGCATCAAAATGTCCATTTTGAGTTGTCGACTCGCCGTTTCAATGTCAAAGGCCCGGTTGAAAAGGATGGTGAAAAACATGATGGCGTCGACAAATATGGAACCGTAAAGGGCCGTGAAAATTGGCTCCTTTTTAATCAATAGCAGTGCTCCGAATCCACCACCGACCGCAAATTGCATAAAAATCATTTTTGCAAGGTACGTCATAGAAGAATAGCCCAAATTGAACAAATTGACCCTCAGTTCGATCGTCTTGATCCGCTTTTCCACAGCCAAAAGTCTCAGAGTCAGAGAATTCCTTTCATCACTAACAATGGAGAAAAATTACATGATTTTCAGATGATTACAAATGGTAAACTATATGAAAAATCCGTAGAACTGTTCATAATTTACCTTAGCGCTTTGATCTGCCGCCGAATGCTGTGTCGAGTGACGTGGATGAAAGGCTGGATGATAAAGACTTGAGCGTGTCCCACGGCCACGTAGAACAGAAACATGGCCAACTCTAGAACGAAACACATTGAAAAAATCCGCCAGCTCCGATTTTCAGGTGAAATACTCGAGATGAACAAAACGGGCAGATCCGGATCCAAAAAATAAGCCAGAGGAAAAATCCACATCAACGGATACAGCATAAACGGCATGCAAATTGTTACCATGTCGTAAAAATTCTTGCTCCTCACAAATGCCTTGCCTTTTAATTTTGGGGTTTCACTCTTGTTTTCTGTTCAAGAAAAAATATTTGAAAAACTACTGGATAAGCAAATAACGTCAATTTTAAAAACATTTTAACGCTTTGATTTTTGTCTTTGTAATTTTTACCTTGAAGAACAAGGAACAGCTCGGTGAAATTCTTGATGACGAGGTCACTTTTTAGGTCAAATGCAATGACAGCCTCTGCAGCAACACAGATGATAGTTCCCCAAACAAGGATGAGCGCCGGCAGATGGTGCGTTTGCTTATTTTCATCAGAAAAGAAAACGGCTGCTCGAACCGAGACGTAGAAAATGTGGATGAGACTGCAAAACTGCCACAACTTGAACAAGAATTTCCCAAAACGAGAACTTTTCATGCTGACTTTCCCGACCGCATCCTTCACATCAAAATTTAAAGGGAGAATTCCCAAAAAGGAAACGAGTCGTAGAGCCCCCAAATTATACTTTAAATCTGACGGCACAAGCATTTTGAACCTTGAATCTAGAATCTAGAATTTAGAACCTAGGTGAATTTTGTTAAAAAATTGAGAATGAACGGACGGAATGCAGACTACTAAATACGGCAAATTTAGTTATTTGCAGAGCGAATTCTAGCACAATACAGATATTTTGAAATATGTTCTCTGTTCTCTGTAAAATGTACAAATGGAAATTTGGAGGATTTTGTCTCCTTTTCCACGACTGCTACTTTTACACAACACCCAGAATATAGCACATAAAATTACAATAATTCAGAGTAATCAATACTCTGGAGCATGAATTTTTAACAAGTAATGTGAAAAATTCACAAAATAATTTAGTTACGACGGATATTAATTAAATTGCCTCGTCGAGTGTGGAATATGGAATGAGCCCAGTTATAAAAGATTTAGCACATTCTATAGCAACAGCATAATTTCACGGTGTCCATCATAACGAATAACGAGGCAATTCATTATTAATTTTTCATTCCGCTTTGTACAAGCTATGCCGACATTCGACATTCCTTTTGTTTTTCCTTCCTCTTATCTCCATTCTCCTTCCTACGTGGATTTTCCTGTTTGTTTTCAGGTACTATATGTATACATAATTCAATTCCCTGTCCAAGAACCAAACCCACATAAAACTCAATACTCAATACTTAATAATATACAACTCGGAAAACAATTTTGTGTATTTTCCATCTTCTCCAGCAGGCAACACTCAAAACTATCAAAATGTGCACACATTTCTGCTTAAATTAAGACAAACTTTTACGTATATACAATATACAGGGCAAGTTCAGTGGCCTATGTAAAGACAAATAAAAACGAAACTAGTCGTAAAATCTTTAACCTACCGCAAAATATACGTGTTATTTATTTATTTACTCCCTTTCCCTCCTTTGAAATGTCAAAAGTTAACAGTCAAAAGAATCAAGAGTCAAGAGTCAATAGAGTCAAACTGTATAGAATCTGTATAAAATTATCTGTGCATCATGTACATTTTTTAATTCCTTTTCACGAGAACCACTCAAACCCCTGTTCATTCATGGTCATTGTCTTTGTCTTTTGTCATCTGCGACCAAAACCACATAATAGGCAGCCTCCGCCAGGATTTTCTACAATTCTAACCAAAACAATTTAAATCGTCAACTTTAGTTTTTGAGCATGGACGTTCGGGCTCAAATGTCTGTAATAACTGACCTTGTTTCATTTCTCACCTTCGTCCGTCACACCCTCACGCTCAAGGAAATGAATTAAGTAGGCTGAAAAAGCGAGTGAGAGTTCCCGTACCACTAAATCTACAAACTAGTGTAATGTGCACAAATTAAATAAACGGCGTTGAAATTGTACACAAAATTGATTTTTAATATACTGATTACTGATGTTCCAGGAATTGGAACAAGTTTCCTCAAGTCCTTGAACACAAAGTTTTTACTCTTATAATATTATTTGTACACATAGAAATCAGAACAGTAACACTGGCACAATCCGCTGACAATGTAGAGCCCATGTTATTTATTTTCTTTCACTCTTCTTTGAACTTTACAGTGTCATTGTCCAACAAATCAATCAAGCGTCAAGACTTAAGAATTAAGAGACTCAAACCTGTACAACAAATCCATGTTGTCATGTGAATTGTACATATTTTCTTCATTTCCATGAACAAAGTTATCCTCTTTTTCTTTCTTGATTCATTTGTTGTCCTTGTCTGTTATAAAATCCACGTAATAAGCAGCCTCCGCCAGGGCTTTGTGCAATTCTAAGCAATACAAATAATTAAAATTTTGAATTTTGAGCATAAGAAATTTACAGTTAAAATATCTCTAATTCATGGGGATTTTTCTAATCTTTCTCACCTTCTTCTGTGACACCCTCACGCTCAACGAACACGTTAACTCCGTTCTTCTTCTTGGCCGCGTCAAAGCCAAAAATCCCGGTGACGAGGGAGAAAATGGATCGAGAAAAATCAAAGCGCTTGTCTTCCCACTTAAACTTGATGGTGAATTTCTCCAGTTCTGAACAGAAAAAGACAAAACAAAAGAACTGAAAAAAAGGTTTGAAAAATGTGAAAGATATTATGTGGATTTTAAATTGAGAATTTTTAAAATTACTTTTTGCATCCAAAATTGACGGTGAACAACGATGAAACTTCCAGATGAAACTGAAACTGAAATTGAGTTGGATTTTATTTCATCAATAACTAAGGCGTATAATTTTGCTGGTACGCAATTTTCATTGCAACGCCGTTGGGTAAATTGTAATGAAAAAAACATTCCGTGTGTATTCAGATTAATAATAGGTTGGTTTGGGTCAAAGTGCCAAAGTCTCCCAGTCCCAAATTATTTGTTTGACTTCACTCTTCATTTAAATACTGAACCATTGTTCTTTTGCTTCGTTCTTCATACGACAAATCCAAAATTCAATAAACTGCTTCCAGGCCAAAAATAGCAGTGACAAGTATAGTAAAAATAGTCATTTTTAGGAAGCGAAGCTGACTATTGTTTTCCTCGTATACGGCTGGGTGTCTGTCTGTGCACATTGAGTCCGCTTCG